>CAWVNO010002138.1:0-79493 GCA_963930645.1 Salticus scenicus | reverse complement strand
GAGCGGAGGACGGCTGCCGAAAGTCCGCGTAAAAACGCCCCCCGGGCCTAAAGTTTCACCGTGCAAAATCTCCGGTGATGTTATTATGAAACTAGAATATATTCCGCAGATTCTGAAAGTTATTGCGATAGTTAGACTCTTTTAGTTGCTTGGGAATCGTCGTTTGAAGATGGGCATGTGAAACTGCGAAAAAAATTTTGAGAGCGGAGGACGGCTGCCGAAAGTCCGCGTAAAAACGCCCCCCGGGCCTAAAGTTTCACGTGCAAAATCTCCGGTGATGTTATTATGAAACTAGAATATATTCCGCAGATTCTGAAAGTTATTGCGATAGTTAGACTCTTTTAGTTGCTTGGGAATCGTCGTTTAAAGATGGGCATGTGAAACTGCGAAAAAAATTTTGAGAGCGCAGGACGGCTGCCGAAAGTCCGCGTAAAAACGCCCCCCGGGCCTAAAGTTTCACCGTGCAAAATCTTCGGTGATGTTATTATGAAACTAGAATATATTCCGCAGATTCTGAAAGTTATTGCGATAGTTAGACTCTTTTAGTTGCTTGGGAATCGTCGTTTGAAGATGGGCATGTGAAACTGCGAAAAAAATTTTGAGAGCGGAGGAAGGCTGCCGAAAGTCCGCGTAAAAACGCCCCCCGGGCCTAAAGTTTCACCGTGCAAAATCTCCGGTGATGTTATTATGAAACTAGAATATATTCCGCAGATTCTGAAAGTTATTGCGATAGTTAGACTCTTTTAGTTGCTTGGGAATCGTCGTTTGAAGATGGGCATGTGAAACTGCGAAAAAAATTTTGAGAGCGCAGGACGGCTGCCGAAAGTCCGCGTAAAAACGCCCCCCGGGCCTAAAGTTTCACCGTGCAAAATCTCCGGTGATGTTATTATGAAACTAGAATATATTCCGCAGATTCTGAAAGTTATTGCGATAGTTAGACTCTTTTAGTTGCTTGGGAATCGTCGTTTAAAGATGGGCATGTGAAACTGCGAAAAAAATTTTGAGAGCGGAGGACGGCTGCCGAAAGTCCGCGTAAAAACGCCCCCCGGGCCTAAAGTTTCACCGTGCAAAATCTCCGGTGATGTTATTATGAAACTAGAATATATTCCGCAGATTCTGAAAGTTATTGCGATAGTTAGACTCTTTTAGTTGCTTGGGAATCGTCGTTTAAAGATGGGCATGTGAAACTGCGAAAAAAATTTTGAGAGCGCAGGACGGCTGCCGAAAGTCCGCGTAAAAACGCCCCCCGGGCCTAAAGTTTCACCGTGCAAAATCTCCGGTGATGTTATTATGAAACTAGAATATATTCCGCAGATTCTGAAAGTTATTGCGATAGTTAGACTCTTTTAGTTGCTTGGGAATCGTCGTTTGAAGATGGGCATGTGAAACTGCGAAAAAAATTTTGAGAGCGGAGGACGGCTGCCGAAAGTCCGCGTAAAAACGCCCCCCGGGCCTAAAGTTTCACCGTGCAAAATCTCCGGTGATGTTATTATGAAACTAGAATATATTCCGCAGATTCTGAAAGTTATTGCGATAGTTAGACTCTTTTAGTTGCTTGGGAATCGTCGTTTGAAGATGGGCATGTGAAACTGCGAAAAAAATTTTGAGAGCGGAGGACGGCTGCCGAAAGTCCGCGTAAAAACGCCCCCCGGGCCTAAAGTTTCACCGTGCAAAATCTCCGGTGATGTTATTATGAAACTAGAATATATTCCGCAGATTCTGAAAGTTATTGCGATAGTTAGACTCTTTTAGTTGCTTGGGAATCGTCGTTTAAAGATGGGCATGTGAAACTGCGAAAAAAATTTTGAGAGCGCAGGACGGCTGCCGAAAGTCCGCGTAAAAACGCCCCCCGGGCCTAAAGTTTCACCGTGCAAAATCTCCGGTGATGTTATTATGAAACTAGAATATATTCCGCAGATTCTGAAAGTTATTGCGATAGTTAGACTCTTTTAGTTGCTTGGGAATCGTCGTTTAAAGATGGGCATGTGAAACTGCGAAAAAAATTTTGAGAGCGCAGGACGGCTGCCGAAAGTCCGCGTAAAAACGCCCCCCGGGCCTAAAGTTTCACCGTGCAAAATCTCCGGTGATGTTATTATGAAACTAGAATATATTCCGCAGATTCTGAAAGTTATTGCGATAGTTAGACTCTTTTAGTTGCTTGGGAATCGTCGTTTAAAGATGGGCATGTGAAACTGCGAAAAAAATTTTGAGAGCGGAGGACGGCTGCCGAAAGTCCGCGTAAAAACGCCCCCCGGGCCTAAAGTTTCACCGTGCAAAATCTCCGGTGATGTTATTATGAAACTAGAATATATTCCGCAGATTCTGAAAGTTATTGCGATAGTTAGACTCTTTTAGTTGCTTGGGAATCGTCGTTTAAAGATGGGCATGTGAAACTGCGAAAAAAATTTTGAGAGCGCAGGACGGCTGCCGAAAGTCCGCGTAAAAACGCCCCCCGGGCCTAAAGTTTCACCGTGCAAAATCTCCGGTGATGTTATTATGAAACTAGAATATATTCCGCAGATTCTGAAAGTTATTGCGATAGTTAGACTCTTTTAGTTGCTTGGGAATCGTCGTTTGAAGATGGGCATGTGAAACTGCGAAAAAAATTTTGAGAGCGGAGGACGGCTGCCGAAAGTCCGCGTAAAAACGCCCCCCGGGCCTAAAGTTTCACCGTGCAAAATCTCCGGTGATGTTATTATGAAACTAGAATATATTCCGCAGATTCTGAAAGTTATTGCGATAGTTAGACTCTTTTAGTTGCTTGGGAATCGTCGTTTGAAGATGGGCATGTGAAACTGCGAAAAAAATTTTGAGAGCGGAGGACGGCTGCCGAAAGTCCGCGTAAAAACGCCCCCCGGGCCTAAAGTTTCACCGTGCAAAATCTCCGGTGATGTTATTATGAAACTAGAATATATTCCGCAGATTCTGAAAGTTATTGCGATAGTTAGACTCTTTTAGTTGCTTGGGAATCGTCGTTTAAAGATGGGCATGTGAAACTGCGAAAAAAATTTTGAGAGCGCAGGACGGCTGCCGAAAGTCCGCGTAAAAACGCCCCCCGGGCCTAAAGTTTCACCGTGCAAAATCTCCGGTGATGTTATTATGAAACTAGAATATATTCCGCAGATTCTGAAAGTTATTGCGATAGTTAGACTCTTTTAGTTGCTTGGGAATCGTCGTTTGAAGATGGGCATGTGAAACTGCGAAAAAAATTTTGAGAGCGGAGGACGGCTGCCGAAAGTCCGCGTAAAAACGCCCCCCGGGCCTAAAGTTTCACCGTGCAAAATCTCCGGTGATGTTATTATGAAACTAGAATATATTCCGCAGATTCTGAAAGTTATTGCGATAGTTAGACTCTTTTAGTTGCTTGGGAATCGTCGTTTGAAGATGGGCATGTGAAACTGCGAAAAAAATTTTGAGAGCGCAGGACGGCTGCCGAAAGTCCGCGTAAAAACGCCCCCCGGGCCTAAAGTTTCACCGTGCAAAATCTCCGGTGATGTTATTATGAAACTAGAATATATTCCGCAGATTCTGAAAGTTATTGCGATAGTTAGACTCTTTTAGTTGCTTGGGAATCGTCGTTTAAAGATGGGCATGTGAAACTGCGAAAAAAATTTTGAGAGCGCAGGACGGCTGCCGAAAGTCCGCGTAAAAACGCCCCCCGGGCCTAAAGTTTCACCGTGCAAAATCTCCGGTGATGTTATTATGAAACTAGAATATATTCCGCAGATTCTGAAAGTTATTGCGATAGTTAGACTCTTTTAGTTGCTTGGGAATCGTCGTTTAAAGATGGGCATGTGAAACTGCGAAAAAAATTTTGAGAGCGCAGGACGGCTGCCGAAAGTCCGCGTAAAAACGCCCCCCGGGCCTAAAGTTTCACCGTGCAAAATCTCCGGTGATGTTATTATGAAACTAGAATATATTCCGCAGATTCTGAAAGTTATTGCGATAGTTAGACTCTTTTAGTTGCTTGGGAATCGTCGTTTAAAGATGGGCATGTGAAACTGCGAAAAAAATTTTGAGAGCGCAGGACGGCTGCCGAAAGTCCGCGTAAAAACGCCCCCCGGGCCTAAAGTTTCACCGTGCAAAATCTCCGGTGATGTTATTATGAAACTAGAATATATTCCGCAGATTCTGAAAGTTATTGCGATAGTTAGACTCTTTTAGTTGCTTGGGAATCGTCGTTTGAAGATGGGCATGTGAAACTGCGAAAAAAATTTTGAGAGCGGAGGACGGCTGCCGAAAGTCCGCGTAAAAACGCCCCCCGGGCCTAAAGTTTCACCGTGCAAAATCTCCGGTGATGTTATTATGAAACTAGAAAATATTCCGCAGATTCTGAAAGTTATTGCGATAGTTAGACTCTTTTAGTTGCTTGGGAATCGTCGTTTAAAGATGGGCATGTGAAACTGCGAAAAAAATTTTGAGAGCGCAGGACGGCTGCCGAAAGTCCGCGTAAAAACGCCCCCCGGGCCTAAAGTTTCACCGTGCAAAATCTCCGGTGATGTTATTATGAAACTAGAATATATTCCGCAGATTCTGAAAGTTATTGCGATAGTTAGACTCTTTTAGTTGCTTGGGAATCGTCGTTTAAAGATGGGCATGTGAAACTGCGAAAAAAATTTTGAGAGCGGAGGACGGCTGCCGAAAGTCCGCGTAAAAACGCCCCCCGGGCCTAAAGTTTCACCGTGCAAAATCTCCGGTGATGTTATTATGAAACTAGAATATATTCCGCAGATTCTGAAAGTTATTGCGATAGTTAGACTCTTTTAGTTGCTTGGGAATCGTCGTTTAAAGATGGGCATGTGAAACTGCGAAAAAAATTTTGAGAGCGCAGGACGGCTGCCGAAAGTCCGCGTAAAAACGCCCCCCGGGCCTAAAGTTTCACCGTGCAAAATCTCCGGTGATGTTATTATGAAACTAGAATATATTCCGCAGATTCTGAAAGTTATTGCGATAGTTAGACTCTTTTAGTTGCTTGGGAATCGTCGTTTGAAGATGGGCATGTGAAACTGCGAAAAAAATTTTGAGAGCGGAGGACGGCTGCCGAAAGTCCGCGTAAAAACGCCCCCCGGGCCTAAAGTTTCACCGTGCAAAATCTCCGTTGATGTTATTATGAAACTAGAATATATTCCGCAGATTCTGAAAGTTATTGCGATAGTTAGACTCTTTTAGTTGCTTGGGAATCGTCGTTTGAAGATGGGCATGTGAAACTGCGAAAAAAATTTTGAGAGCGGAGGACGGCTGCCGAAAGTCCGCGTAAAAACGCCCCCCGGGCCTAAAGTTTCACCGTGCAAAATCTCCGGTGATGTTATTATGAAACTAGAATATATTCCGCAGATTCTGAAAGTTATTGCGATAGTTAGACTCTTTTAGTTGCTTGGGAATCGTCGTTTAAAGATGGGCATGTGAAACTGCGAAAAAAATTTTGAGAGCGCAGGACGGCTGCCGAAAGTCCGCGTAAAAACGCCCCCCGGGCCTAAAGTTTCACCGTGCAAAATCTCCGGTGATGTTATTATGAAACTAGAATATATTCCGCAGATTCTGAAAGTTATTGCGATAGTTAGACTCTTTTAGTTGCTTGGGAATCGTCGTTTGAAGATGGGCATGTGAAACTGCGAAAAAAATTTTGAGAGCGGAGGACGGCTGCCGAAAGTCCGCGTAAAAACGCCCCCGGGCCTAAAGTTTCACCGTGCAAAATCTCCGGTGATGTTATTATGAAACTAGAATATATTCCGCAGATTCTGAAAGTTATTGCGATAGTAAGACTCTTTTAGTTGCTTGGGAATCGTCGTTTGAAGATGGGCATGTGAAACTGCGAAAAAAATTTTGAGAGCGCAGGACGGCTGCCGAAAGTCCGCGTAAAAACGCCCCCCGGGCCTAAAGTTTCACCGTGCAAAATCTCCGGTGATGTTATTATGAAACTAGAATATATTCCGCAGATTCTGAAAGTTATTGCGATAGTTAGACTCTTTTAGTTGCTTGGGAATCGTCGTTTGAAGATGGGCATGTGAAACTGCGAAAAAAATTTTGAGAGCGCAGGACGGCTGCCGAAAGTCCGCGTAAAAACGCCCCCCGGGCCTAATGTTTCACCGTGCAAAATCTCCGGTGATGTTATTATGAAACTAGAATATATTCCGCAGATTCTGAAAGTTATTGCGATAGTTAGACTCTTTTAGTTGCTTGAGAATCGTCGTTTAAAGATGGGCATGTGAAACTGCGAAAAAAATTTTGAGAGCGCAGGACGGCTGCCGAAAGTCCGCGTAAAAACGCCCCCCGGGCCTAAAGTTTCACCGTGCAAAATCTCCGGTGATGTTATTATGAAACTAGAATATATTCCGCAGATTCTGAAAGTTATTGCGATAGTTAGACTCTTTTAGTTGCTTGGGAATCGTCGTTTAAAGATGGGCATGTGAAACTGCGAAAAAAATTTTGAGAGCGCAGGACGGCTGCCGAAAGTCCGCGTAAAAACGCCCCCCGGGCCTAAAGTTTCACCGTGCAAAATCTCCGGTGATGTTATTATGAAACTAGAATATATTCCGCAGATTCTGAAAGTTATTGCGATAGTTAGACTCTTTTAGTTGCTTGGGAATCGTCGTTTAAAGATGGGCATGTGAAACTGCGAAAAAAATTTTGAGAGCGCAGGACGGCTGCCGAAAGTCCGCGTAAAAACGCCCCCCGGGCCTAAAGTTTCACCGTGCAAAATCTCCGGTGATGTTATTATGAAACTAGAATATATTCCGCAGATTCTGAAAGTTATTGCGATAGTTAGACTCTTTTAGTTGCTTGGGAATCGTCGTTTAAAGATGGGCATGTGAAACTGCGAAAAAAATTTTGAGAGCGGAGGACGGCTGCCGAAAGTCCGCGTAAAAACGCCCCCCGGGCCTAAAGTTTCACCGTGCAAAATCTCCGGTGATGTTATTATGAAACTAGAATATATTCCGCAGATTCTGAAAGTTATTGCGATAGTTAGACTCTTTTAGTTGCTTGGGAATCGTCGTTTAAAGATGGGCATGTGAAACTGCGAAAAAAATTTTGAGAGCGCAGGACGGCTGCCGAAAGTCCGCGTAAAAACGCCCCCCGGGCCTAAAGTTTCACCGTGCAAAATCTCCGGTGATGTTATTATGAAACTAGAATATATTCCGCAGATTCTGAAAGTTATTGCGATAGTTAGACTCTTTTAGTTGCTTGGGAATCGTCGTTTGAAGATGGGCATGTGAAACTGCGAAAAAAATTTTGAGAGCGGAGGACGGCTGCCGAAAGTCCGCGTAAAAACGCCCCCCGGGCCTAAAGTTTCACCGTGCAAAATCTCCGGTGATGTTATTATGAAACTAGAATATATTCCGCAGATTCTGAAAGTTATTGCGATAGTTAGACTCTTTTAGTTGCTTGGGAATCGTCGTTTGAAGATGGGCATGTGAAACTGCGAAAAAAATTTTGAGAGCGGAGGACGGCTGCCGAAAGTCCGCGTAAAAACGCCCCCCGGGCCTAAAGTTTCACCGTGCAAAATCTCCGGTGATGTTATTATGAAACTAGAATATATTCCGCAGATTCTGAAAGTTATTGCGATAGTTAGACTCTTTTAGTTGCTTGGGAATCGTCGTTTAAAGATGGGCATGTGAAACTGCGAAAAAAATTTTGAGAGCGCAGGACGGCTGCCGAAAGTCCGCGTAAAAACGCCCCCCGGGCCTAAAGTTTCACCGTGCAAAATCTCCGGTGATGTTATTATGAAACTAGAATATATTCCGCAGATTCTGAAAGTTATTGCGATAGTTAGACTCTTTTAGTTGCTTGGGAATCGTCGTTTGAAGATGGGCATGTGAAACTGCGAAAAAAATTTTGAGAGCGGAGGACGGCTGCCGAAAGTCCGCGTAAAAACGCCCCCCGGGCCTAAAGTTTCACCGTGCAAAATCTCCGGTGATGTTATTATGAAACTAGAATATATTCCGCAGATTCTGAAAGTTATTGCGATAGTTAGACTCTTTTAGTTGCTTGGGAATCGTCGTTTAAAGATGGGCATGTGAAACTGCGAAAAAAATTTTGAGAGCGCAGGACGGCTGCCGAAAGTCCGCGTAAAAACGCCCCCCGGGCCTAAAGTTTCACCGTGCAAAATCTCCGGTGATGTTATTATGAAACTAGAATATATTCCGCAGATTCTGAAAGTTATTGCGATAGTTAGACTCTTTTAGTTGCTTGGGAATCGTCGTTTAAAGATGGGCATGTGAAACTGCGAAAAAAATTTTGAGAGCGGAGGACGGCTGCCGAAAGTCCGCGTAAAAACGCCCCCCGGGCCTAAAGTTTCACCGTGCAAAATCTCCGGTGATGTTATTATGAAACTAGAATATATTCCGCAGATTCTGAAAGTTATTGCGATAGTTAGACTCTTTTAGTTGCTTGGGAATCGTCGTTTAAAGATGGGCATGTGAAACTGCGAAAAAAATTTTGAGAGCGCAGGACGGCTGCCGAAAGTCCGCGTAAAAACGCCCCCCGGGCCTAAAGTTTCACCGTGCAAAATCTCCGGTGATGTTATTATGAAACTAGAATATATTCCGCAGATTCTGAAAGTTATTGCGATAGTTAGACTCTTTTAGTTGCTTGGGAATCGTCGTTTGAAGATGGGCATGTGAAACTGCGAAAAAAATTTTGAGAGCGGAGGACGGCTGCCGAAAGTCCGCGTAAAAACGCCCCCCGGGCCTAAAGTTTCACCGTGCAAAATCTCCGGTGATGTTATTATGAAACTAGAATATATTCCGCAGATTCTGAAAGTTATTGCGATAGTTAGACTCTTTTAGTTGCTTGGGAATCGTCGTTTGAAGATGGGCATGTGAAACTGCGAAAAAAATTTTGAGAGCGGAGGACGGCTGCCGAAAGTCCGCGTAAAAACGCCCCCCGGGCCTAAAGTTTCACCGTGCAAAATCTCCGGTGATGTTATTATGAAACTAGAATATATTCCGCAGATTCTGAAAGTTATTGCGATAGTTAGACTCTTTTAGTTGCTTGGGAATCGTCGTTTAAAGATGGGCATGTGAAACTGCGAAAAAAATTTTGAGAGCGCAGGACGGCTGCCGAAAGTCCGCGTAAAAACGCCCCCCGGGCCTAAAGTTTCACCGTGCAAAATCTCCGGTGATGTTATTATGAAACTAGAATATATTCCGCAGATTCTGAAAGTTATTGCGATAGTTAGACTCTTTTAGTTGCTTGGGAATCGTCGTTTGAAGATGGGCATGTGAAACTGCGAAAAAAATTTTGAGAGCGGAGGACGGCTGCCGAAAGTCCGCGTAAAAACGCCCCCCGGGCCTAAAGTTTCACCGTGCAAAATCTCCGGTGATGTTATTATGAAACTAGAATATATTCCGCAGATTCTGAAAGTTATTGCGATAGTTAGACTCTTTTAGTTGCTTGGGAATCGTCGTTTGAAGATGGGCATGTGAAACTGCGAAAAAAATTTTGAGAGCGCAGGACGGCTGCCGAAAGTCCGCGTAAAAACGCCCCCCGGGCCTAAAGTTTCACCGTGCAAAATCTCCGGTGATGTTATTATGAAACTAGAATATATTCCGCAGATTCTGAAAGTTATTGCGATAGTTAGACTCTTTTAGTTGCTTGGGAATCGTCGTTTAAAGATGGGCATGTGAAACTGCGAAAAAAATTTTGAGAGCGCAGGACGGCTGCCGAAAGTCCGCGTAAAAACGCCCCCCGGGCCTAAAGTTTCACCGTGCAAAATCTCCGGTGATGTTATTATGAAACTAGAATATATTCCGCAGATTCTGAAAGTTATTGCGATAGTTAGACTCTTTTAGTTGCTTGGGAATCGTCGTTTAAAGATGGGCATGTGAAACTGCGAAAAAAATTTTGAGAGCGCAGGACGGCTGCCGAAAGTCCGCGTAAAAACGCCCCCCGGGCCTAAAGTTTCACCGTGCAAAATCTCCGGTGATGTTATTATGAAACTAGAATATATTCCGCAGATTCTGAAAGTTATTGCGATAGTTAGACTCTTTTAGTTGCTTGGGAATCGTCGTTTGAAGATGGGCATGTGAAACTGCGAAAAAAATTTTGAGAGCGGAGGACGGCTGCCGAAAGTCCGCGTAAAAACGCCCCCCGGGCCTAAAGTTTCACCGTGCAAAATCTCCGGTGATGTTATTATGAAACTAGAATATATTCCGCAGATTCTGAAAGTTATTGCGATAGTTAGACTCTTTTAGTTGCTTGGGAATCGTCGTTTAAAGATGGGCATGTGAAACTGCGAAAAAAATTTTGAGAGCGCAGGACGGCTGCCGAAAGTCCGCGTAAAAACGCCCCCCGGGCCTAAAGTTTCACCGTGCAAAAACTCCGGTGATGTTATTATGAAACTAGAATATATTCCGCAGATTCTGAAAGTTATTGCGATAGTTAGACTCTTTTAGTTGCTTGGGAATCGTCGTTTAAAGATGGGCATGTGAAACTGCGAAAAAAATTTTGAGAGCGGAGGACGGCTGCCGAAAGTCCGCGTAAAAACGCCCCCCGGGCCTAAAGTTTCACCGTGCAAAATCTCCGGTGATGTTATTATGAAACTAGAATATATTCCGCAGATTCTGAAAGTTATTGCGATAGTTAGACTCTTTTAGTTGCTTGGGAATCGTCGTTTAAAGATGGGCATGTGAAACTGCGAAAAAAATTTTGAGAGCGCAGGACGGCTGCCGAAAGTCCGCGTAAAAACGCCCCCCGGGCCTAAAGTTTCACCGTGCAAAATCTCCGGTGATGTTATTATGAAACTAGAATATATTCCGCAGATTCTGAAAGTTATTGCGATAGTTAGACTCTTTTAGTTGCTTGGGAATCGTCGTTTGAAGATGGGCATGTGAAACTGCGAAAAAAATTTTGAGAGCGGAGGACGGCTGCCGAAAGTCCGCGTAAAAACGCCCCCCGGGCCTAAAGTTTCACCGTGCAAAATCTCCGGTGATGTTATTATGAAACTAGAATATATTCCGCAGATTCTGAAAGTTATTGCGATAGTTAGACTCTTTTAGTTGCTTGGGAATCGTCGTTTGAAGATGGGCATGTGAAACTGCGAAAAAAATTTTGAGAGCGGAGGACGGCTGCCGAAAGTCCGCGTAAAAACGCCCCCCGGGCCTAAAGTTTCACCGTGCAAAATCTCCGGTGATGTTATTATGAAACTAGAATATATTCCGTAGATTCTGAAAGTTATTGCGATAGTTAGACTCTTTTAGTTGCTTGGGAATCGTCGTTTAAAGATGGGCATGTGAAACTGCGAAAAAAATTTTGAGAGCGCGGGACGGCTGCCGAAAGTCCGCGTAAAAACGCCCCCCGGGCCTAAAGTTTCACCGTGCAAAATCTCCGGTGATGTTATTATGAAACTAGAATATATTCCGCAGATTCTGAAAGTTATTGCGATAGTTAGACTCTTTTAGTTGCTTGGGAATCGTCGTTTGAAGATGGGCATGTGAAACTGCGAAAAAAATTTTGAGAGCGGAGGACGGCTGCCGAAAGTCCGCGTAAAAACGCCCCCCGGGCCTAAAGTTTCACCGTGCAAAATCTCCGGTGATGTTATTATGAAACTAGAATATATTCCGCAGATTCTGAAAGTTATTGCGATAGTTAGACTCTTTTAGTTGCTTGGGAATCGTCGTTTGAAGATGGGCATGTGAAACTGCGAAAAAAATTTTGAGAGCGCAGGACGGCTGCCGAAAGTCCGCGTAAAAACGCCCCCCGGGCCTAAAGTTTCACCGTGCAAAATCTCCGGTGATGTTATTATGAAACTAGAATATATTCCGCAGATTCTGAAAGTTATTGCGATAGTTAGACTCTTTTAGTTGCTTGGGAATCGTCGTTTGAAGATGGGCATGTGAAACTGCGAAAAAAATTTTGAGAGCGCAGGACGGCTGCCGAAAGTCCGCGTAAAAACGCCCCCCGGGCCTAAAGTTTCACCGTGCAAAATCTCCGGTGATGTTATTATGAAACTAGAATATATTCCGCAGATTCTGAAAGTTATTGCGATAGTTAGACTCTTTTAGTTGCTTGGGAATCGTCGTTTGAAGATGGGCATGTGAAACTGCGAAAAAAATTTTGAGAGCGGAGGACGGCTGCCGAAAGTCCGCGTAAAAACGCCCCCCGGGCCTAAAGTTTCACCGTGCAAAATCTCCGGTGATGTTATTATGAAACTAGAATATATTCCGCAGATTCTGAAAGTTATTGCGATAGTTAGACTCTTTTAGTTGCTTGGGAATCGTCGTTTGAAGATAGGCATGTGAAACTGCGAAAAAAATTTTGAGAGCGCAGGACGGCTGCCGAAAGTCCGCGTAAAAACGCCCCCCGGGCCTAAAGTTTCACCGTGCAAAATCTCCGGTGATGTTATTATGAAACTAGAATATATTCCGCAGATTCTGAAAGTTATTGCGATAGTTAGACTCTTTTAGTTGCTTGGGAATCGTCGTTTGAAGATGGGCATGTGAAACTGCGAAAAAAATTTTGAGAGCGCAGGACGGCTGCCGAAAGTCCGCGTAAAAACGCCCCCCGGGCCTAAAGTTTCACCGTGCAAAATCTCCGGTGATGTTATTATGAAACTAGAATATATTCCGCAGATTCTGAAAGTTATTGCGATAGTTAGACTCTTTTAGTTGCTTGGGAATCGTCGTTTAAAGATGGGCATGTGAAACTGCGAAAAAAAATTTTGAGAGCGCAGGACGGCTGCCGAAAGTCCGCGTAAAAACGCCCCCCGGGCCTAAAGTTTCACCGTGCAAAATCTCCGGTGATGTTATTATGAAACTAGAATATATTCCGCAGATTCTGAAAGTTATTGCGATAGTTAGACTCTTTTAGTTGCTTGGGAATCGTCGTTTAAAGATGGGCATGTGAAACTGCGAAAAAAATTTTGAGAGCGCAGGACGGCTGCCGAAAGTCCGCGTAAAAACGCCCCCCGGGCCTAAAGTTTCACCGTGCAAAATCTCCGGTGATGTTATTATGAAACTAGAATATATTCCGCAGATTCTGAAAGTTATTGCGATAGTTAGACTCTTTTAGTTGCTTGGGAATCGTCGTTTGAAGATGGGCATGTGAAACTGCGAAAAAAATTTTGAGAGCGCAGGACGGCTGCCGAAAGTCCGCGTAAAAACGCCCCCCGGGCCTAAAGTTTCACCGTGCAAAATCTCCGGTGATGTTATTATGAAACTAGAATATATTCCGCAGATTCTGAAAGTTATTGCGATAGTTAGACTCTTTTAGTTGCTTGGGAATCGTCGTTTGAAGATGGGCATGTGAAACTGCGAAAAAAATTTTGAGAGCGCAGGACGGCTGCCGAAAGTCCGCGTAAAAACGCCCCCCGGGCCTAAAGTTTCACCGTGCAAAATCTCCGGTGATGTTATTATGAAACTAGAATATATTCCGCAGATTCTGAAAGTTATTGCGATAGTTAGACTCTTTTAGTTGCTTGGGAATCGTCGTTTAAAGATGGGCATGTGAAACTGCGAAAAAAATTTTGAGAGCGCAGGACGGCTGCCGAAAGTCCGCGTAAAAACGCCCCCCGGGCCTAAAGTTTCACCGTGCAAAATCTCCGGTGATGTTATTATGAAACTAGAATATATTCCGCAGATTCTGAAAGTTATTGCGATAGTTAGACTCTTTTAGTTGCTTGGGAATCGTCGTTTAAAGATGGGCATGTGAAACTGCGAAAAAAATTTTGAGAGCGGAGGACGGCTGCCGAAAGTCCGCGTAAAAACGCCCCCCGGGCCTAAAGTTTCACCGTGCAAAATCTCCGGTGATGTTATTATGAAACTAGAATATATTCCGCAGATTCTGAAAGTTATTGCGATAGTTAGACTCTTTTAGTTGCTTGGGAATCGTCGTTTGAAGATGGGCATGTGAAACTGCGAAAAAAATTTTGAGAGCGGAGGACGGCTGCCGAAAGTCCGCGTAAAAACGCCCCCCGGGCCTAAAGTTTCACCGTGCAAAATCTCCGGTGATGTTATTATGAAACTAGAATATATTCCGCAGATTCTGAAAGTTATTGCGATAGTTAGACTCTTTTAGTTGCTTGGGAATCGTCGTTTGAAGATGGGCATGTGAAACTGCGAAAAAAATTTTGAGAGCGGAGGACGGCTGCCGAAAGTCCGCGTAAAAACGCCCCCCGGGCCTAAAGTTTCACCGTGCAAAATCTCCGGTGATGTTATTATGAAACTAGAATATATTCCGCAGATTCTGAAAGTTATTGCGATAGTTAGACTCTTTTAGTTGCTTGGGAATCGTCGTTTAAAGATGGGCATGTGAAACTGCGAAAAAAATTTTGAGAGCGCAGGACGGCTGCCGAAAGTCCGCGTAAAAACGCCCCCCGGGCCTAAAGTTTCACCGTGCAAAATCTCCGGTGATGTTATTATGAAACTAGAATATATTCCGCAGATTCTGAAAGTTATTGCGATAGTTAGACTCTTTTAGTTGCTTGGGAATCGTCGTTTAAAGATGGGCATGTGAAACTGCGAAAAAAATTTTGAGAGCGCAGGACGGCTGCCGAAAGTCCGCGTAAAAACGCCCCCCGGGCCTAAAGTTTCACCGTGCAAAATCTCCGGTGATGTTATTATGAAACTAGAATATATTCCGCAGATTCTGAAAGTTATTGCGATAGTTAGACTCTTTTAGTTGCTTGGGAATCGTCGTTTAAAGATGGGCATGTGAAACTGCGAAAAAAATTTTGAGAGCGGAGGACGGCTGCCGAAAGTCCGCGTAAAAACGCCCCCCGGGCCTAAAGTTTCACCGTGCAAAATCTCCGGTGATGTTATTATGAAACTAGAATATATTCCGCAGATTCTGAAAGTTATTGCGATAGTTAGACTCTTTTAGTTGCTTGGGAATCGTCGTTTAAAGATGGGCATGTGAAACTGCGAAAAAAATTTTGAGAGCGCAGGACGGCTGCCGAAAGTCCGCGTAAAAACGCCCCCCGGGCCTAAAGTTTCACCGTGCAAAATCTCCGGTGATGTTATTATGAAACTAGAATATATTCCGCAGATTCTGAAAGTTATTGCGATAGTTAGACTCTTTTAGTTGCTTGGGAATCGTCGTTTGAAGATGGGCATGTGAAACTGCGAAAAAAATTTTGAGAGCGGAGGACGGCTGCCGAAAGTCCGCGTAAAAACGCCCCCCGGGCCTAAAGTTTCACCGTGCAAAATCTCCGGTGATGTTATTATGAAACTAGAATATATTCCGCAGATTCTGAAAGTTATTGCGATAGTTAGACTCTTTTAGTTGCTTGGGAATCGTCGTTTGAAGATGGGCATGTGAAACTGCGAAAAAAATTTTGAGAGCGGAGGACGGCTGCCGAAAGTCCGCGTAAAAACGCCCCCCGGGCCTAAAGTTTCACCGTGCAAAATCTCCGGTGATGTTATTATGAAACTAGAATATATTCCGCAGATTCTGAAAGTTATTGCGATAGTTAGACTCTTTTAGTTGCTTGGGAATCGTCGTTTAAAGATGGGCATGTGAAACTGCGAAAAAAATTTTGAGAGCGCAGGACGGCTGCCGAAAGTCCGCGTAAAAACGCCCCCCGGGCCTAAAGTTTCACCGTGCAAAATCTCCGGTGATGTTATTATGAAACTAGAATATATTCCGCAGATTCTGAAAGTTATTGCGATAGTTAGACTCTTTTAGTTGCTTGGGAATCGTCGTTTGAAGATGGGCATGTGAAACTGCGAAAAAAATTTTGAGAGCGGAGGACGGCTGCCGAAAGTCCGCGTAAAAACGCCCCCCGGGCCTAAAGTTTCACCGTGCAAAATCTCCGGTGATGTTATTATGAAACTAGAATATATTCCGCAGATTCTGAAAGTTATTGCGATAGTTAGACTCTTTTAGTTGCTTGGGAATCGTCGTTTGAAGATGGGCATGTGAAACTGCGAAAAAAATTTTGAGAGCGCAGGACGGCTGCCGAAAGTCCGCGTAAAAACGCCCCCCGGGCCTAAAGTTTCACCGTGCAAAATCTCCGGTGATGTTATTATGAAACTAGAATATATTCCGCAGATTCTGAAAGTTATTGCGATAGTTAGACTCTTTTAGTTGCTTGGGAATCGTCGTTTAAAGATGGGCATGTGAAACTGCGAAAAAAATTTTGAGAGCGCAGGACGGCTGCCGAAAGTCCGCGTAAAAACGCCCCCCGGGCCTAAAGTTTCACCGTGCAAAATCTCCGGTGATGTTATTATGAAACTAGAATATATTCCGCAGATTCTGAAAGTTATTGCGATAGTTAGACTCTTTTAGTTGCTTGGGAATCGTCGTTTAAAGATGGGCATGTGAAACTGCGAAAAAAATTTTGAGAGCGCAGGACGGCTGCCGAAAGTCCGCGTAAAAACGCCCCCCGGGCCTAAAGTTTCACCGTGCAAAATCTCCGGTGATGTTATTATGAAACTAGAATATATTCCGCAGATTCTGAAAGTTATTGCGATAGTTAGACTCTTTTAGTTGCTTGGGAATCGTCGTTTAAAGATGGGCATGTGAAACTGCGAAAAAAATTTTGAGAGCGCAGGACGGCTGCCGAAAGTCCGCGTAAAAACGCCCCCCGGGCCTAAAGTTTCACCGTGCAAAATCTCCGGTGATGTTATTATGAAACTAGAATATATTCCGCAGATTCTGAAAGTTATTGCGATAGTTAGACTCTTTTAGTTGCTTGGGAATCGTCGTTTGAAGATGGGCATGTGAAACTGCGAAAAAAATTTTGAGAGCGGAGGACGGCTGCCGAAAGTCCGCGTAAAAACGCCCCCCGGGCCTAAAGTTTCACCGTGCAAAATCTCCGGTGATGTTATTATGAAACTAGAATATATTCCGCAGATTCTGAAAGTTATTGCTATAGTTAGACTCTTTTAGTTGCTTGGGAATCGTCGTTTAAAGATGGGCATGTGAAACTGCGAAAAAAATTTTGAGAGCGCAGGACGGCTGCCGAAAGTCCGCGTAAAAACGCCCCCCGGGCCTAAAGTTTCACCGTGCAAAATCTCCGGTGATGTTATTATGAAACTAGAATATATTCCGCAGATTCTGAAAGTTATTGCGATAGTTAGACTCTTTTAGTTGCTTGGGAATCGTCGTTTAAAGATGGGCATGTGAAACTGCGAAAAAAATTTTGAGAGCGGAGGACGGCTGCCGAAAGTCCGCGTAAAAACGCCCCCCGGGCCTAAAGTTTCACCGTGCAAAATCTCCGGTGATGTTATTATGAAACTAGAATATATTCCGCAGATTCTGAAAGTTATTGCGATAGTTAGACTCTTTTAGTTGCTTGGGAATCGTCGTTTGAAGATGGGCATGTGAAACTGCGAAAAAAATTTTGAGAGCGGAGGACGGCTGCCGAAAGTCCGCGTAAAAACGCCCCCCGGGCCTAAAGTTTCACCGTGCAAAATCTCCGGTGATGTTATTATGAAACTAGAATATATTCCGCAGATTCTGAAAGTTATTGCGATAGTTAGACTCTTTTAGTTGCTTGGGAATCGTCGTTTGAAGATGGGCATGTGAAACTGCGAAAAAAATTTTGAGAGCGGAGGACGGCTGCCGAAAGTCCGCGTAAAAACGCCCCCCGGGCCTAAAGTTTCACCGTGCAAAATCTCCGGTGATGTTATTATGAAACTAGAATATATTCCGCAGATTCTGAAAGTTATTGCGATAGTTAGACTCTTTTAGTTGCTTGGGAATCGTCGTTTAAAGATGGGCATGTGAAACTGCGAAAAAAATTTTGAGAGCGCAGGACGGCTGCCGAAAGTCCGCGTAAAAACGCCCCCCGGGCCTAAAGTTTCACCGTGCAAAATCTCCGGTGATGTTATTATGAAACTAGAATATATTCCGCAGATTCTGAAAGTTATTGCGATAGTTAGACTCTTTTAGTTGCTTGGGAATCGTCGTTTGAAGATGGGCATGTGAAACTGCGAAAAAAATTTTGAGAGCGGAGGACGGCTGCCGAAAGTCCGCGTAAAAACGCCCCCCGGGCCTAAAGTTTCACCGTGCAAAATCTCCGGTGATGTTATTATGAAACTAGAATATATTCCGCAGATTCTGAAAGTTATTGCGATAGTTAGACTCTTTTAGTTGCTTGGGAATCGTCGTTTGAAGATGGGCATGTGAAACTGCGAAAAAAATTTTGAGAGCGCAGGACGGCTGCCGAAAGTCCGCGTAAAAACGCCCCCCGGGCCTAAAGTTTCACCGTGCAAAATCTCCGGTGATGTTATTATGAAACTAGAATATATTCCGCAGATTCTGAAAGTTATTGCGATAGTTAGACTCTTTTAGTTGCTTGGGAATCGTCGTTTGAAGATGGGCATGTGAAACTGCGAAAAAAATTTTGAGAGCGCAGGACGGCTGCCGAAAGTCCGCGTAAAAACGCCCCCCGGGCCTAAAGTTTCACCGTGCAAAATCTCCGGTGATGTTATTATGAAACTAGAATATATTCCGCAGATTCTGAAAGTTATTGCGATAGTTAGACTCTTTTAGTTGCTTGGGAATCGTCGTTTAAAGATGGGCATGTGAAACTGCGAAAAAAATTTTGAGAGCGCAGGACGGCTGCCGAAAGTCCGCGTAAAAACGCCCCCCGGGCCTAAAGTTTCACCGTGCAAAATCTCCGGTGATGTTATTATGAAACTAGAATATATTCCGCAGATTCTGAAAGTTATTGCGATAGTTAGACTCTTTTAGTTGCTTGGGAATCGTCGTTTAAAGATGGGCATGTGAAACTGCGAAAAAAATTTTGAGAGCGCAGGACGGCTGCCGAAAGTCCGCGTAAAAACGCCCCCCGGGCCTAAAGTTTCACCGTGCAAAATCTCCGGTGATGTTATTATGAAACTAGAATATATTCCGCAGATTCTGAAAGTTATTGCGATAGTTAGACTCTTTTAGTTGCTTGGGAATCGTCGTTTAAAGATGGGCATGTGAAACTGCGAAAAAAATTTTGAGAGCGCAGGACGGCTGCCGAAAGTCCGCGTAAAAACGCCCCCCGGGCCTAAAGTTTCACCGTGCAAAATCTCCGGTGATGTTATTATGAAACTAGAATATATTCCGCAGATTCTGAAAGTTATTGCGATAGTTAGACTCTTTTAGTTGCTTGGGAATCGTCGTTTGAAGATGGGCATGTGAAACTGCGAAAAAAATTTTGAGAGCGGAGGACGGCTGCCGAAAGTCCGCGTAAAAACGCCCCCCGGGCCTAAAGTTTCACCGTGCAAAATCTCCGGTGATGTTATTATGAAACTAGAATATATTCCGCAGATTCTGAAAGTTATTGCGATAGTTAGACTCTTTTAGTTGCTTGGGAATCGTCGTTTAAAGATGGGCATGTGAAACTGCGAAAAAAATTTTGAGAGCGCAGGACGGCTGCCGAAAGTCCGCGTAAAAACGCCCCCCGGGCCTAAAGTTTCACCGTGCAAAATCTCCGGTGATTTTATTATGAAACTAGAATATATTCCGCAGATTCTGAAAGTTATTGCGATAGTTAGACTCTTTTAGTTGCTTGGGAATCGTCGTTTAAAGATGGGCATGTGAAACTGCGAAAAAAATTTTGAGAGCGGAGGACGGCTGCCGAAAGTCCGCGTAAAAACGCCCCCCGGGCCTAAAGTTTCACCGTGCAAAATCTCCGGTGATGTTATTATGAAACTAGAATATATTCCGCAGATTCTGAAAGTTATTGCGATAGTTAGACTCTTTTAGTTGCTTGGGAATCGTCGTTTAAAGATGGGCATGTGAAACTGCGAAAAAAATTTTGAGAGCGCAGGACGGCTGCCGAAAGTCCGCGTAAAAACGCCCCCCGGGCCTAAAGTTTCACCGTGCAAAATCTCCGGTGATGTTATTATGAAACTAGAATATATTCCGCAGATTCTGAAAGTTATTGCGATAGTTAGACTCTTTTAGTTGCTTGGGAATCGTCGTTTGAAGATGGGCATGTGAAACTGCGAAAAAAATTTTGAGAGCGGAGGACGGCTGCCGAAAGTCCGCGTAAAAACGCCCCCCGGGCCTAAAGTTTCACCGTGCAAAATCTCCGGTGATGTTATTATGAAACTAGAATATATTCCGCAGATTCTGAAAGTTATTGCGATAGTTAGACTCTTTTAGTTGCTTGGGAATCGTCGTTTGAAGATGGGCATGTGAAACTGCGAAAAAAATTTTGAGAGCGGAGGACGGCTGCCGAAAGTCCGCGTAAAAACGCCCCCCGGGCCTAAAGTTTCACCGTGCAAAATCTCCGGTGATGTTATTATGAAACTAGAATATATTCCGCAGATTCTGAAAGTTATTGCGATAGTTAGACTCTTTTAGTTGCTTGGGAATCGTCGTTTAAAGATGGGCATGTGAAACTGCGAAAAAAATTTTGAGAGCGCAGGACGGCTGCCGAAAGTCCGCGTAAAAACGCCCCCCGGGCCTAAAGTTTCACCGTGCAAAATCTCCGGTGATGTTATTATGAAACTAGAATATATTCCGCAGATTCTGAAAGTTATTGCGATAGTTAGACTCTTTTAGTTGCTTGGGAATCGTCGTTTGAAGATGGGCATGTGAAACTGCGAAAAAAATTTTGAGAGCGGAGGACGGCTGCCGAAAGTCCGCGTAAAAACGCCCCCCGGGCCTAAAGTTTCACCGTGCAAAATCTCCGGTGATGTTATTATGAAACTAGAATATATTCCGCAGATTCTGAAAGTTATTGCGATAGTTAGACTCTTTTAGTTGCTTGGGAATCGTCGTTTGAAGATGGGCATGTGAAACTGCGAAAAAAATTTTGAGAGCGCAGGACGGCTGCCGAAAGTCCGCGTAAAAACGCCCCCCGGGCCTAAAGTTTCACCGTGCAAAATCTCCGGTGATGTTATTATGAAACTAGAATATATTCCGCAGATTCTGAAAGTTATTGCGATAGTTAGACTCTTTTAGTTGCTTGGGAATCGTCGTTTGAAGATGGGCATGTGAAACTGCGAAAAAAATTTTGAGAGCGCAGGACGGCTGCCGAAAGTCCGCGTAAAAACGCCCCCCGGGCCTAAAGTTTCACCGTGCAAAATCTCCGGTGATGTTATTATGAAACTAGAATATATTCCGCAGATTCTGAAAGTTATTGCGATAGTTAGACTCTTTTAGTTGCTTGGGAATCGTCGTTTAAAGATGGGCATGTGAAACTGCGAAAAAAATTTTGAGAGCGCAGGACGGCTGCCGAAAGTCCGCGTAAAAACGCCCCCCGGGCCTAAAGTTTCACCGTGCAAAATCTCCGGTGATGTTATTATGAAACTAGAATATATTCCGCAGATTCTGAAAGTTATTGCGATAGTTAGACTCTTTTAGTTGCTTGGGAATCGTCGTTTAAAGATGGGCATGTGAAACTGCGAAAAAAATTTTGAGAGCGCAGGACGGCTGCCGAAAGTCCGCGTAAAAACGCCCCCCGGGCCTAAAGTTTCACCGTGCAAAATCTCCGGTGATGTTATTATGAAACTAGAATATATTCCGCAGATTCTGAAAGTTATTGCGATAGTTAGACTCTTTTAGTTGCTTGGGAATCGTCGTTTAAAGATGGGCATGTGAAACTGCGAAAAAAATTTTGAGAGCGCAGGACGGCTGCCGAAAGTCCGCGTAAAAACGCCCCCCGGGCCTAAAGTTTCACCGTGCAAAATCTCCGGTGATGTTATTATGAAACTAGAATATATTCCGCAGATTCTGAAAGTTATTGCGATAGTTAGACTCTTTTAGTTGCTTGGGAATCGTCGTTTGAAGATGGGCATGTGAAACTGCGAAAAAAATTTTGAGAGCGGAGGACGGCTGCCGAAAGTCCGCGTAAAAACGCCCCCCGGGCCTAAAGTTTCACCGTGCAAAATCTCCGGTGATGTTATTATGAAACTAGAATATATTCCGCAGATTCTGAAAGTTATTGCGATAGTTAGACTCTTTTAGTTGCTTGGGAATCGTCGTTTAAAGATGGGCATGTGAAACTGCGAAAAAAATTTTGAGAGCGCAGGACGGCTGCCGAAAGTCCGCGTAAAAACGCCCCCCGGGTCTAAAGTTTCACCGTGCAAAATCTCCGGTGATTTTATTATGAAACTAGAATATATTCCGCAGATTCTGAAAGTTATTGCGATAGTTAGACTCTTTTAGTTGCTTGGGAATCGTCGTTTAAAGATGGGCATGTGAAACTGCGAAAAAAATTTTGAGAGCGGAGGACGGCTGCCGAAAGTCCGCGTAAAAACGCCCCCCGGGCCTAAAGTTTCACCGTGCAAAATCTCCGGTGATGTTATTATGAAACTAGAATATATTCCGCAGATTCTGAAAGTTATTGCGATAGTTAGACTCTTTTAGTTGCTTGGGAATCGTCGTTTAAAGATGGGCATGTGAAACTGCGAAAAAAATTTTGAGAGCGCAGGACGGCTGCCGAAAGTCCGCGTAAAAACGCCCCCCGGGCCTAAAGTTTCACCGTGCAAAATCTCCGGTGATGTTATTATGAAACTAGAATATATTCCGCAGATTCTGAAAGTTATTGCGATAGTTAGACTCTTTTAGTTGCTTGGGAATCGTCGTTTGAAGATGGGCATGTGAAACTGCGAAAAAAATTTTGAGAGCGGAGGACGGCTGCCGAAAGTCCGCGTAAAAACGCCCCCCGGGCCTAAAGTTTCACCGTGCAAAATCTCCGGTGATGTTATTATGAAACTAGAATATATTCCGCAGATTCTGAAAGTTATTGCGATAGTTAGACTCTTTTAGTTGCTTGGGAATCGTCGTTTGAAGATGGGCATGTGAAACTGCGAAAAAAATTTTGAGAGCGGAGGACGGCTGCCGAAAGTCCGCGTAAAAACGCCCCCCGGGCCTAAAGTTTCACCGTGCAAAATCTCCGGTGATGTTATTATGAAACTAGAATATATTCCGCAGATTCTGAAAGTTATTGCGATAGTTAGACTCTTTTAGTTGCTTGGGAATCGTCGTTTAAAGATGGGCATGTGAAACTGCGAAAAAAATTTTGAGAGCGCAGGACGGCTGCCGAAAGTCCGCGTAAAAACGCCCCCCGGGCCTAAAGTTTCACCGTGCAAAATCTCCGGTGATGTTATTATGAAACTAGAATATATTCCGCAGATTCTGAAAGTTATTGCGATAGTTAGACTCTTTTAGTTGCTTGGGAATCGTCGTTTGAAGATGGGCATGTGAAACTGCGAAAAAAATTTTGAGAGCGGAGGACGGCTGCCGAAAGTCCGCGTAAAAACGCCCCCCGGGCCTAAAGTTTCACCGTGCAAAATCTCCGGTGATGTTATTATGAAACTAGAATATATTCCGCAGATTCTGAAAGTTATTGCGATAGTTAGACTCTTTTAGTTGCTTGGGAATCGTCGTTTGAAGATGGGCATGTGAAACTGCGAAAAAAATTTTGAGAGCGGAGGACGGCTGCCGAAAGTCCGCGTAAAAACGCCCCCCGGGCCTAAAGTTTCACCGTGCAAAATCTCCGGTGATGTTATTATGAAACTAGAATATATTCCGCAGATTCTGAAAGTTATTGCGATAGTTAGACTCTTTTAGTTGCTTGGGAATCGTCGTTTAAAGATGGGCATGTGAAACTGCGAAAAAAATTTTGAGAGCGGAGGACGGCTGCCGAAAGTCCGCGTAAAAACGCCCCCCGGGCCTAAAGTTTCACCGTGCAAAATCTCCGGTGATGTTATTATGAAACTAGAATATATTCCGCAGATTCTGAAAGTTATTGCGATAGTTAGACTCTTTTAGTTGCTTGGGAATCGTCGTTTAAAGATGGGCATGTGAAACTGCGAAAAAAATTTTGAGAGCGCAGGACGGCTGCCGAAAGTCCGCGTAAAAACGCCCCCCGGGCCTAAAGTTTCACCGTGCAAAATCTCCGGTGATGTTATTATGAAACTAGAATATATTCCGCAGATTCTGAAAGTTATTGCGATAGTTAGACTCTTTTAGTTGCTTGGGAATCGTCGTTTGAAGATGGGCATGTGAAACTGCGAAAAAAATTTTGAGAGCGGAGGACGGCTGCCGAAAGTCCGCGTAAAAACGCCCCCCGGGCCTAAAGTTTCACCGTGCAAAATCTCCGGTGATGTTATTATGAAACTAGAATATATTCCGCAGATTCTGAAAGTTATTGCGATAGTTAGACTCTTTTAGTTGCTTGGGAATCGTCGTTTGAAGATGGGCATGTGAAACTGCGAAAAAAATTTTGAGAGCGGAGGACGGCTGCCGAAAGTCCGCGTAAAAACGCCCCCCGGGCCTAAAGTTTCACCGTGCAAAATCTCCGGTGATGTTATTATGAAACTAGAATATATTCCGCAGATTCTGAAAGTTATTGCGATAGTTAGACTCTTTTAGTTGCTTGGGAATCGTCGTTTAAAGATGGGCATGTGAAACTGCGAAAAAAATTTTGAGAGCGCAGGACGGCTGCCGAAAGTCCGCGTAAAAACGCCCCCCGGGCCTAAAGTTTCACCGTGCAAAATCTCCGGTGATGTTATTATGAAACTAGAATATATTCCGCAGATTCTGAAAGTTATTGCGATAGTTAGACTCTTTTAGTTGCTTGGGAATCGTCGTTTGAAGATGGGCATGTGAAACTGCGAAAAAAATTTTGAGAGCGGAGGACGGCTGCCGAAAGTCCGCGTAAAAACGCCCCCCGGGCCTAAAGTTTCACCGTGCAAAATCTCCGGTGATGTTATTATGAAACTAGAATATATTCCGCAGATTCTGAAAGTTATTGCGATAGTTAGACTCTTTTAGTTGCTTGGGAATCGTCGTTTGAAGATGGGCATGTGAAACTGCGAAAAAAATTTTGAGAGCGCAGGACGGCTGCCGAAAGTCCGCGTAAAAACGCCCCCCGGGCCTAAAGTTTCACCGTGCAAAATCTCCGGTGATGTTATTATGAAACTAGAATATATTCCGCAGATTCTGAAAGTTATTGCGATAGTTAGACTCTTTTAGTTGCTTGGGAATCGTCGTTTGAAGATGGGCATGTGAAACTGCGAAAAAAATTTTGAGAGCGCAGGACGGCTGCCGAAAGTCCGCGTAAAAACGCCCCCCGGGCCTAAAGTTTCACCGTGCAAAATCTCCGGTGATGTTATTATGAAACTAGAATATATTCCGCAGATTCTGAAAGTTATTGCGATAGTTAGACTCTTTTAGTTGCTTGGGAATCGTCGTTTAAAGATGGGCATGTGAAACTGCGAAAAAAATTTTGAGAGCGCAGGACGGCTGCCGAAAGTCCGCGTAAAAACGCCCCCCGGGCCTAAAGTTTCACCGTGCAAAATCTCCGGTGATGTTATTATGAAACTAGAATATATTCCGCAGATTCTGAAAGTTATTGCGATAGTTAGACTCTTTTAGTTGCTTGGGAATCGTCGTTTAAAGATGGGCATGTGAAACTGCGAAAAAAATTTTGAGAGCGCAGGACGGCTGCCGAAAGTCCGCGTAAAAACGCCCCCCGGGCCTAAAGTTTCACCGTGCAAAATCTCCGGTGATGTTATTATGAAACTAGAATATATTCCGCAGATTCTGAAAGTTATTGCGATAGTTAGACTCTTTTAGTTGCTTGGGAATCGTCGTTTAAAGATGGGCATGTGAAACTGCGAAAAAAATTTTGAGAGCGCAGGACGGCTGCCGAAAGTCCGCGTAAAAACGCCCCCCGGGCCTAAAGTTTCACCGTGCAAAATCTCCGGTGATGTTATTATGAAACTAGAATATATTCCGCAGATTCTGAAAGTTATTGCGATAGTTAGACTCTTTTAGTTGCTTGGGAATCGTCGTTTGAAGATGGGCATGTGAAACTGCGAAAAAAATTTTGAGAGCGGAGGACGGCTGCCGAAAGTCCGCGTAAAAACGCCCCCCGGGCCTAAAGTTTCACCGTGCAAAATCTCCGGTGATGTTATTATGAAACTAGAATATATTCCGCAGATTCTGAAAGTTATTGCGATAGTTAGACTCTTTTAGTTGCTTGGGAATCGTCGTTTAAAGATGGGCATGTGAAACTGCGAAAAAAATTTTGAGAGCGCAGAACGGCTGCCGAAAGTCCGCGTAAAAACGCCCCCCGGGCCTAAAGTTTCACCGTGCAAAATCTCCGGTGATGTTATTATGAAACTAGAATATATTCCGCAGATTCTGAAAGTTATTGCGATAGTTAGACTCTTTTAGTTGCTTGGGAATCGTCGTTTAAAGATGGGCATGTGAAACTGCGAAAAAAATTTTGAGAGCGGAGGACGGCTGCCGAAAGTCCGCGTAAAAACGCCCCCCGGGCCTAAAGTTTCACCGTGCAAAATCTCCGGTGATGTTATTATGAAACTAGAATATATTCCGCAGATTCTGAAAGTTATTGCGATAGTTAGACTCTTTTAGTTGCTTGGGAATCGTCGTTTAAAGATGGGCATGTGAAACTGCGAAAAAAATTTTGAGAGCGCAGGACGGCTGCCGAAAGTCCGCGTAAAAACGCCCCCCGGGCCTAAAGTTTCACCGTGCAAAATCTCCGGTGATGTTATTATGAAACTAGAATATATTCCGCAGATTCTGAAAGTTATTGCGATAGTTAGACTCTTTTAGTTGCTTGGGAATCGTCGTTTGAAGATGGGCATGTGAAACTGCGAAAAAAATTTTGAGAGCGGAGGACGGCTGCCGAAAGTCCGCGTAAAAACGCCCCCCGGGCCTAAAGTTTCACCGTGCAAAATCTCCGGTGATGTTATTATGAAACTAGAATATATTCCGCAGATTCTGAAAGTTATTGCGATAGTTAGACTCTTTTAGTTGCTTGGGAATCGTCGTTTGAAGATGGGCATGTGAAACTGCGAAAAAAATTTTGAGAGCGGAGGACGGCTGCCGAAAGTCCGCGTAAAAACGCCCCCCGGGCCTAAAGTTTCACCGTGCAAAATCTCCGGTGATGTTATTATGAAACTAGAATATATTCCGCAGATTCTGAAAGTTATTGCGATAGTTAGACTCTTTTAGTTGCTTGGGAATCGTCGTTTAAAGATGGGCATGTGAAACTGCGAAAAAAATTTTGAGAGCGCAGGACGGCTGCCGAAAGTCCGCGTAAAAACGCCCCCCGGGCCTAAAGTTTCACCGTGCAAAATCTCCGGTGATGTTATTATGAAACTAGAATATATTCCGCAGATTCTGAAAGTTATTGCGATAGTTAGACTCTTTTAGTTGCTTGGGAATCGTCGTTTAAAGATGGGCATGTGAAACTGCGAAAAAAATTTTGAGAGCGCAGGACGGCTGCCGAAAGTCCGCGTAAAAACGCCCCCCGGGCCTAAAGTTTCACCGTGCAAAATCTCCGGTGATGTTATTATGAAACTAGAATACATTCCGCAGATTCTGAAAGTTATTGCGATAGTTAGACTCTTTTAGTTGCTTGGGAATCGTCGTTTAAAGATGGGCATGTGAAACTGCGAAAAAAATTTTGAGAGCGGAGGACGGCTGCCGAAAGTCCGCGTAAAAACGCCCCCCGGGCCTAAAGTTTCACCGTGCAAAATCTCCGGTGATGTTATTATGAAACTAGAATATATTCCGCAGATTCTGAAAGTTATTGCGATAGTTAGACTCTTTTAGTTGCTTGGGAATCGTCGTTTAAAGATGGGCATGTGAAACTGCGAAAAAAATTTTGAGAGCGCAGGACGGCTGCCGAAAGTCCGCGTAAAAACGCCCCCCGGGCCTAAAGTTTCACCGTGCAAAATCTCCGGTGATGTTATTATGAAACTAGAATATATTCCGCAGATTCTGAAAGTTATTGCGATAGTTAGACTCTTTTAGTTGCTTGGGAATCGTCGTTTGAAGATGGGCATGTGAAACTGCGAAAAAAATTTTGAGAGCGGAGGACGGCTGCCGAAAGTCCGCGTAAAAACGCCCCCCGGGCCTAAAGTTTCACCGTGCAAAATCTCCGGTGATGTTATTATGAAACTAGAATATATTCCGCAGATTCTGAAAGTTATTGCGATAGTTAGACTCTTTTAGTTGCTTGGGAATCGTCGTTTGAAGATGGGCATGTGAAACTGCGAAAAAAATTTTGAGAGCGGAGGACGGCTGCCGAAAGTCCGCGTAAAAACGCCCCCCGGGCCTAAAGTTTCACCGTGCAAAATCTCCGGTGATGTTATTATGAAACTAGAATATATTCCGCAGATTCTGAAAGTTATTGCGATAGTTAGACTCTTTTAGTTGCTTGGGAATCGTCGTTTAAAGATGGGCATGTGAAACTGCGAAAAAAATTTTGAGAGCGCAGGACGGCTGCCGAAAGTCCGCGTAAAAACGCCCCCCGGGCCTAAAGTTTCACCGTGCAAAATCTCCGGTGATGTTATTATGAAACTAGAATATATTCCGCAGATTCTGAAAGTTATTGCGATAGTTAGACTCTTTTAGTTGCTTGGGAATCGTCGTTTGAAGATGGGCATGTGAAACTGCGAAAAAAATTTTGAGAGCGGAGGACGGCTGCCGAAAGTCCGCGTAAAAACGCCCCCCGGGCCTAAAGTTTCACCGTGCAAAATCTCCGGTGATGTTATTATGAAACTAGAATATATTCCGCAGATTCTGAAAGTTATTGCGATAGTTAGACTCTTTTAGTTGCTTGGGAATCGTCGTTTAAAGATGGGCATGTGAAACTGCGAAAAAAATTTTGAGAGCGCAGGACGGCTGCCGAAAGTCCGCGTAAAAACGCCCCCCGGGCCTAAAGTTTCACCGTGCAAAATCTCCGGTGATGTTATTATGAAACTAGAATATATTCCGCAGATTCTGAAAGTTATTGCGATAGTTAGACTCTTTTAGTTGCTTGGGAATCGTCGTTTAAAGATGGGCATGTGAAACTGCGAAAAAAATTTTGAGAGCGGAGGACGGCTGCCGAAAGTCCGCGTAAAAACGCCCCCCGGGCCTAAAGTTTCACCGTGCAAAATCTCCGGTGATGTTATTATGAAACTAGAATATATTCCGCAGATTCTGAAAGTTATTGCGATAGTTAGACTCTTTTAGTTGCTTGGGAATCGTCGTTTAAAGATGGGCATGTGAAACTGCGAAAAAAATTTTGAGAGCGCAGGACGGCTGCCGAAAGTCCGCGTAAAAACGCCCCCCGGGCCTAAAGTTTCACCGTGCAAAATCTCCGGTGATGTTATTATGAAACTAGAATATATTCCGCAGATTCTGAAAGTTATTGCGATAGTTAGACTCTTTTAGTTGCTTGGGAATCGTCGTTTGAAGATGGGCATGTGAAACTGCGAAAAAAATTTTGAGAGCGGAGGACGGCTGCCGAAAGTCCGCGTAAAAACGCCCCCCGGGCCTAAAGTTTCACCGTGCAAAATCTCCGGTGATGTTATTATGAAACTAGAATATATTCCGCAGATTCTGAAAGTTATTGCGATAGTTAGACTCTTTTAGTTGCTTGGGAATCGTCGTTTGAAGATGGGCATGTGAAACTGCGAAAAAAATTTTGAGAGCGGAGGACGGCTGCCGAAAGTCCGCGTAAAAACGCCCCCCGGGCCTAAAGTTTCACCGTGCAAAATCTCCGGTGATGTTATTATGAAACTAGAATATATTCCGCAGATTCTGAAAGTTATTGCGATAGTTAGACTCTTTTAGTTGCTTGGGAATCGTCGTTTAAAGATGGGCATGTGAAACTGCGAAAAAAATTTTGAGAGCGCAGGACGGCTGCCGAAAGTCCGCGTAAAAACGCCCCCCGGGCCTAAAGTTTCACCGTGCAAAATCTCCGGTGATGTTATTATGAAACTAGAATATATTCCGCAGATTCTGAAAGTTATTGCGATAGTTAGACTCTTTTAGTTGCTTGGGAATCGTCGTTTGAAGATGGGCATGTGAAACTGCGAAAAAAATTTTGAGAGCGGAGGACGGCTGCCGAAAGTCCGCGTAAAAACGCCCCCCGGGCCTAAAGTTTCACCGTGCAAAATCTCCGGTGATGTTATTATGAAACTAGAATATATTCCGCAGATTCTGAAAGTTATTGCGATAGTTAGACTCTTTTAGTTGCTTGGGAATCGTCGTTTGAAGATGGGCATGTGAAACTGCGAAAAAAATTTTGAGAGCGCAGGACGGCTGCCGAAAGTCCGCGTAAAAACGCCCCCCGGGCCTAAAGTTTCACCGTGCAAAATCTCCGGTGATGTTATTATGAAACTAGAATATATTCCGCAGATTCTGAAAGTTATTGCGATAGTTAGACTCTTTTAGTTGCTTGGGAATCGTCGTTTAAAGATGGGCATGTGAAACTGCGAAAAAAATTTTGAGAGCGCAGGACGGCTGCCGAAAGTCCGCGTAAAAACGCCCCCCGGGCCTAAAGTTTCACCGTGCAAAATCTCCGGTGATGTTATTATGAAACTAGAATATATTCCGCAGATTCTGAAAGTTATTGCGATAGTTAGACTCTTTTAGTTGCTTGGGAATCGTCGTTTAAAGATGGGCATGTGAAACTGCGAAAAAAATTTTGAGAGCGCAGGACGGCTGCCGAAAGTCCGCGTAAAAACGCCCCCCGGGCCTAAAGTTTCACCGTGCAAAATCTCCGGTGATGTTATTATGAAACTAGAATATATTCCGCAGATTCTGAAAGTTATTGCGATAGTTAGACTCTTTTAGTTGCTTGGGAATCGTCGTTTAAAGATGGGCATGTGAAACTGCGAAAAAAATTTTGAGAGCGCAGGACGGCTGCCGAAAGTCCGCGTAAAAACGCCCCCCGGGCCTAAAGTTTCACCGTGCAAAATCTCCGGTGATGTTATTATGAAACTAGAATATATTCCGCAGATTCTGAAAGTTATTGCGATAGTTAGACTCTTTTAGTTGCTTGGGAATCGTCGTTTGAAGATGGGCATGTGAAACTGCGAAAAAAATTTTGAGAGCGGAGGACGGCTGCCGAAAGTCCGCGTAAAAACGCCCCCCGGGCCTAAAGTTTCACCGTGCAAAATCTCCGGTGATGTTATTATGAAACTAGAATATATTCCGCAGATTCTGAAAGTTATTGCGATAGTTAGACTCTTTTAGTTGCTTGGGAATCGTCGTTTAAAGATGGGCATGTGAAACTGCGAAAAAAATTTTGAGAGCGCAGGACGGCTGCCGAAAGTCCGCGTAAAAACGCCCCCCGGGCCTAAAGTTTCACCGTGCAAAATCTCCGGTGATGTTATTATGAAACTAGAATATATTCCGCAGATTCTGAAAGTTATTGCGATAGTTAGACTCTTTTAGTTGCTTGGGAATCGTCGTTTAAAGATGGGCATGTGAAACTGCGAAAAAAATTTTGAGAGCGCAGGACGGCTGCCGAAAGTCCGCGTAAAAACGCCCCCCGGGCCTAAAGTTTCACCGTGCAAAATCTCCGGTGATGTTATTATGAAACTAGAATATATTCCGCAGATTCTGAAAGTTATTGCGATAGTTAGACTCTTTTAGTTGCTTGGGAATCGTCGTTTAAAGATGGGCATGTGAAACTGCGAAAAAAATTTTGAGAGCGGAGGACGGCTGCCGAAAGTCCGCGTAAAAACGCCCCCCGGGCCTAAAGTTTCACCGTGCAAAATCTCCGGTGATGTTATTATGAAACTAGAATATATTCCGCAGATTCTGAAAGTTATTGCGATAGTTAGACTCTTTTAGTTGCTTGGGAATCGTCGTTTAAAGATGGGCATGTGAAACTGCGAAAAAAATTTTGAGAGCGCAGGACGGCTGCCGAAAGTCCGCGTAAAAACGCCCCACGGGCCTAAAGTTTCACCGTGCAAAATCTCCGGTGATGTTATTATGAAACTAGAATATATTCCGCAGATTCTGAAAGTTATTGCGATAGTTAGACTCTTTTAGTTGCTTGGGAATCGTCGTTTGAAGATGGGCATGTGAAACTGCGAAAAAAATTTTGAGAGCGGAGGACGGCTGCCGAAAGTCCGCGTAAAAACGCCCCCCGGGCCTAAAGTTTCACCGTGCAAAATCTCCGGTGATGTTATTATGAAACTAGAATATATTCCGCAGATTCTGAAAGTTATTGCGATAGTTAGACTCTTTTAGTTGCTTGGGAATCGTCGTTTGAAGATGGGCATGTGAAACTGCGAAAAAAATTTTGAGAGCGGAGGACGGCTGCCGAAAGTCCGCGTAAAAACGCCCCCCGGGCCTAAAGTTTCACCGTGCAAAATCTCCGGTGATGTTATTATGAAACTAGAATATATTCCGCAGATTCTGAAAGTTATTGCGATAGTTAGACTCTTTTAGTTGCTTGGGAATCGTCGTTTAAAGATGGGCATGTGAAACTGCGAAAAAAATTTTGAGAGCGCAGGACGGCTGCCGAAAGTCCGCGTAAAAACGCCCCCCGGGCCTAAAGTTTCACCGTGCAAAATCTCCGGTGATGTTATTATGAAACTAGAATATATTCCGCAGATTCTGAAAGTTATTGCGATAGTTAGACTCTTTTAGTTGCTTGGGAATCGTCGTTTGAAGATGGGCATGTGAAACTGCGAAAAAAATTTTGAGAGCGGAGGACGGCTGCCGAAAGTCCGCGTAAAAACGCCCCCCGGGCCTAAAGTTTCACCGTGCAAAATCTCCGGTGATGTTATTATGAAACTAGAATATATTCCGCAGATTCTGAAAGTTATTGCGATAGTTAGACTCTTTTAGTTGCTTGGGAATCGTCGTTTAAAGATGGGCATGTGAAACTGCGAAAAAAATTTTGAGAGCGCAGGACGGCTGCCGAAAGTCCGCGTAAAAACGCCCCCCGGGCCTAAAGTTTCACCGTGCAAAATCTCCGGTGATGTTATTATGAAACTAGAATATATTCCGCAGATTCTGAAAGTTATTGCGATAGTTAGACTCTTTTAGTTGCTTGGGAATCGTCGTTTAAAGATGGGCATGTGAAACTGCGAAAAAAATTTTGAGAGCGGAGGACGGCTGCCGAAAGTCCGCGTAAAAACGCCCCCCGGGCCTAAAGTTTCACCGTGCAAAATCTCCGGTGATGTTATTATGAAACTAGAATATATTCCGCAGATTCTGAAAGTTATTGCGATAGTTAGACTCTTTTAGTTGCTTGGGAATCGTCGTTTAAAGATGGGCATGTGAAACTGCGAAAAAAATTTTGAGAGCGCAGGACGGCTGCCGAAAGTCCGCGTAAAAACGCCCCCCGGGCCTAAAGTTTCACCGTGCAAAATCTCCGGTGATGTTATTATGAAACTAGAATATATTCCGCAGATTCTGAAAGTTATTGCGATAGTTAGACTCTTTTAGTTGCTTGGGAATCGTCGTTTGAAGATGGGCATGTGAAACTGCGAAAAAAATTTTGAGAGCGGAGGACGGCTGCCGAAAGTCCGCGTAAAAACGCCCCCCGGGCCTAAAGTTTCACCGTGCAAAATCTCCGGTGATGTTATTATGAAACTAGAATATATTCCGCAGATTCTGAAAGTTATTGCGATAGTTAGACTCTTTTAGTTGCTTGGGAATCGTCGTTTGAAGATGGGCATGTGAAACTGCGAAAAAAATTTTGAGAGCGGAGGACGGCTGCCGAAAGTCCGCGTAAAAACGCCCCCCGGGCCTAAAGTTTCACCGTGCAAAATCTCCGGTGATGTTATTATGAAACTAGAATATATTCCGCAGATTCTGAAAGTTATTGCGATAGTTAGACTCTTTTAGTTGCTTGGGAATCGTCGTTTAAAGATGGGCATGTGAAACTGCGAAAAAAATTTTGAGAGCGCAGGACGGCTGCCGAAAGTCCGCGTAAAAACGCCCCCCGGGCCTAAAGTTTCACCGTGCAAAATCTCCGGTGATGTTATTATGAAACTAGAATATATTCCGCAGATTCTGAAAGTTATTGCGATAGTTAGACTCTTTTAGTTGCTTGGGAATCGTCGTTTGAAGATGGGCATGTGAAACTGCGAAAAAAATTTTGAGAGCGGAGGACGGCTGCCGAAAGTCCGCGTAAAAACGCCCCCCGGGCCTAAAGTTTCACCGTGCAAAATCTCCGGTGATGTTATTATGAAACTAGAATATATTCCGCAGATTCTGAAAGTTATTGCGATAGTTAGACTCTTTTAGTTGCTTGGGAATCGTCGTTTGAAGATGGGCATGTGAAACTGCGAAAAAAATTTTGAGAGCGCAGGACGGCTGCCGAAAGTCCGCGTAAAAACGCCCCCCGGGCCTAAAGTTTCACCGTGCAAAATCTCCGGTGATGTTATTATGAAACTAGAATATATTCCGCAGATTCTGAAAGTTATTGCGATAGTTAGACTCTTTTAGTTGCTTGGGAATCGTCGTTTAAAGATGGGCATGTGAAACTGCGAAAAAAATTTTGAGAGCGCAGGACGGCTGCCGAAAGTCCGCGTAAAAACGCCCCCCGGGCCTAAAGTTTCACCGTGCAAAATCTCCGGTGATGTTATTATGAAACTAGAATATATTCCGCAGATTCTGAAAGTTATTGCGATAGTTAGACTCTTTTAGTTGCTTGGGAATCGTCGTTTAAAGATGGGCATGTGAAACTGCGAAAAAAATTTTGAGAGCGCAGGACGGCTGCCGAAAGTCCGCGTAAAAACGCCCCCCGGGCCTAAAGTTTCACCGTGCAAAATCTCCGGTGATGTTATTATGAAACTAGAATATATTCCGCAGATTCTGAAAGTTATTGCGATAGTTAGACTCTTTTAGTTGCTTGGGAATCGTCGTTTAAAGATGGGCATGTGAAACTGCGAAAAAAATTTTGAGAGCGCAGGACGGCTGCCGAAAGTCCGCGTAAAAACGCCCCCCGGGCCTAAAGTTTCACCGTGCAAAATCTCCGGTGATGTTATTATGAAACTAGAATATATTCCGCAGATTCTGAAAGTTATTGCGATAGTTAGACTCTTTTAGTTGCTTGGGAATCGTCGTTTGAAGATGGGCATGTGAAACTGCGAAAAAAATTTTGAGAGCGGAGGACGGCTGCCGAAAGTCCGCGTAAAAACGCCCCCCGGGCCTAAAGTTTCACCGTGCAAAATCTCCGGTGATGTTATTATGAAACTAGAATATATTCCGCAGATTCTGAAAGTTATTGCGATAGTTAGACTCTTTTAGTTGCTTGGGAATCGTCGTTTGAAGATGGGCATGTGAAACTGCGAAAAAAATTTTGAGAGCGGAGGACGGCTGCCGAAAGTCCGCGTAAAAACGCCCCCCGGGCCTAAAGTTTCACCGTGCAAAATCTCCGGTGATGTTATTATGAAACTAGAATATATTCCGCAGATTCTGAAAGTTATTGCGATAGTTAGACTCTTTTAGTTGCTTGGGAATCGTCGTTTAAAGATGGGCATGTGAAACTGCGAAAAAAATTTTGAGAGCGCAGGACGGCTGCCGAAAGTCCGCGTAAAAACGCCCCCCGGGCCTAAAGTTTCACCGTGCAAAATCTCCGGTGATGTTATTATGAAACTAGAATATATTCCGCAGATTCTGAAAGTTATTGCGATAGTTAGACTCTTTTAGTTGCTTGGGAATCGTCGTTTGAAGATGGGCATGTGAAACTGCGAAAAAAATTTTGAGAGCGGAGGACGGCTGCCGAAAGTCCGCGTAAAAACGCCCCCCGGGCCTAAAGTTTCACCGTGCAAAATCTCCGGTGATGTTATTATGAAACTAGAATATATTCCGCAGATTCTGAAAGTTATTGCGATAGTTAGACTCTTTTAGTTGCTTGGGAATCGTCGTTTGAAGATGGGCATGTGAAACTGCGAAAAAAATTTTGAGAGCGCAGGACGGCTGCCGAAAGTCCGCGTAAAAACGCCCCCCGGGCCTAAAGTTTCACCGTGCAAAATCTCCGGTGATGTTATTATGAAACTAGAATATATTCCGCAGATTCTGAAAGTTATTGCGATAGTTAGACTCTTTTAGTTGCTTGGGAATCGTCGTTTGAAGATGGGCATGTGAAACTGCGAAAAAAATTTTGAGAGCGCAGGACGGCTGCCGAAAGTCCGCGTAAAAACGCCCCCCGGGCCTAAAGTTTCACCGTGCAAAATCTCCGGTGATGTTATTATGAAACTAGAATATATTCCGCAGATTCTGAAAGTTATTGCGATAGTTAGACTCTTTTAGTTGCTTGGGAATCGTCGTTTAAAGATGGGCATGTGAAACTGCGAAAAAAATTTTGAGAGCGCAGGACGGCTGCCGAAAGTCCGCGTAAAAACGCCCCCCGGGCCTAAAGTTTCACCGTGCAAAATCTCCGGTGATGTTATTATGAAACTAGAATATATTCCGCAGATTCTGAAAGTTATTGCGATAGTTAGACTCTTTTCGTTGCTTGGGAATCGTCGTTTAAAGATGGGCATGTGAAACTGCGAAAAAAATTTTGAGAGCGCAGGACGGCTGCCGAAAGTCCGCGTAAAAACGCCCCCCGGGCCTAAAGTTTCACCGTGCAAAATCTCCGGTGATGTTATTATGAAACTAGAATATATTCCGCAGATTCTGAAAGTTATTGCGATAGTTAGACTCTTTTAGTTGCTTGGGAATCGTCGTTTAAAGATGGGCATGTGAAACTGCGAAAAAAATTTTGAGAGCGCAGGACGGCTGCCGAAAGTCCGCGTAAAAACGCCCCCCGGGCCTAAAGTTTCACCGTGCAAAATCTCCGGTGATGTTATTATGAAACTAGAATATATTCCGCAGATTCTGAAAGTTATTGCGATAGTTAGACTCTTTTAGTTGCTTGGGAATCGTCGTTTGAAGATGGGCATGTGAAACTGCGAAAAAAATTTTGAGAGCGGAGGACGGCTGCCGAAAGTCCGCGTAAAAACGCCCCCCGGGCCTAAAGTTTCACCGTGCAAAATCTCCGGTGATGTTATTATGAAACTAGAATATATTCCGCAGATTCTGAAAGTTATTGCGATAGTTAGACTCTTTTAGTTGCTTGGGAATCGTCGTTTAAAGATGGGCATGTGAAACTGCGAAAAAAATTTTGAGAGCGCAGGACGGCTGCCGAAAGTCCGCGTAAAAACGCCCCCCGGGCCTAAAGTTTCACCGTGCAAAATCTCCGGTGATGTTATTATGAAACTAGAATATATTCCGCAGATTCTGAAAGTTATTGCGATAGTTAGACTCTTTTAGTTGCTTGGGAATCGTCGTTTAAAGATGGGCATGTGAAACTGCGAAAAAAATTTTGAGAGCGGAGGACGGCTGCCGAAAGTCCGCGTAAAAACGCCCCCCGGGCCTAAAGTTTCACCGTGCAAAATCTCCGGTGATGTTATTATGAAACTAGAATATATTCCGCAGATTCTGAAAGTTATTGCGATAGTTAGACTCTTTTAGTTGCTTGGGAATCGTCGTTTAAAGATGGGCATGTGAAACTGCGAAAAAAATTTTGAGAGCGCAGGACGGCTGCCGAAAGTCCGCGTAAAAACGCCCCCCGGGCCTAAAGTTTCACCGTGCAAAATCTCCGGTGATGTTATTATGAAACTAAAATATATTCCGCAGATTCTGAAAGTTATTGCGATAGTTAGACTCTTTTAGTTGCTTGGGAATCGTCGTTTGAAGATGGGCATGTGAAACTGCGAAAAAAATTTTGAGAGCGGAGGACGGCTGCCGAAAGTCCGCGTAAAAACGCCCCCCGGGCCTAAAGTTTCACCGTGCAAAATCTCCGGTGATGTTATTATGAAACTAGAATATATTCCGCAGATTCTGAAAGTTATTGCGATAGTTAGACTCTTTTAGTTGCTTGGGAATCGTCGTTTGAAGATGGGCATGTGAAACTGCGAAAAAAATTTTGAGAGCGGAGGACGGCTGCCGAAAGTCCGCGTAAAAACGCCCCCCGGGCCTAAAGTTTCACCGTGCAAAATCTCCGGTGATGTTATTATGAAACTAGAATATATTCCGCAGATTCTGAAAGTTATTGCGATAGTTAGACTCTTTTAGTTGCTTGGGAATCGTCGTTTAAAGATGGGCATGTGAAACTGCGAAAAAAATTTTGAGAGCGCAGGACGGCTGCCGAAAGTCCGCGTAAAAACGCCCCCCGGGCCTAAAGTTTCACCGTGCAAAATCTCCGGTGATGTTATTATGAAACTAGAATATATTCCGCAGATTCTGAAAGTTATTGCGATAGTTAGACTCTTTTAGTTGCTTGGGAATCGTCGTTTGAAGATGGGCATGTGAAACTGCGAAAAAAATTTTGAGAGCGGAGGACGGCTGCCGAAAGTCCGCGTAAAAACGCCCCCCGGGCCTAAAGTTTCACCGTGCAAAATCTCCGGTGATGTTATTATGAAACTAGAATATATTCCGCAGATTCTGAAAGTTATTGCGATAGTTAGACTCTTTTAGTTGCTTGGGAATCGTCGTTTGAAGATGGGCATGTGAAACTGCGAAAAAAATTTTGAGAGCGGAGGACGGCTGCCGAAAGTCCGCGTAAAAACGCCCCCCGGGCCTAAAGTTTCACCGTGCAAAATCTCCGGTGATGTTATTATGAAACTAGAATATATTCCGCAGATTCTGAAAGTTATTGCGATAGTTAGACTCTTTTAGTTGCTTGGGAATCGTCGTTTGAAGATGGGCATGTGAAACTGCGAAAAAAATTTTGAGAGCGCAGGACGGCTGCCGAAAGTCCGCGTAAAAACGCCCCCCGGGCCTAAAGTTTCACCGTGCAAAATCTCCGGTGATGTTATTATGAAACTAGAATATATTCCGCAGATTCTGAAAGTTATTGCGATAGTTAGACTCTTTTAGTTGCTTGGGAATCGTCGTTTGAAGATGGGCATGTGAAACTGCGAAAAAAATTTTGAGAGCGCAGGACGGCTGCCGAAAGTCCGCGTAAAAACGCCCCCCGGGCCTAAAGTTTCACCGTGCAAAATCTCCGGTGATGTTATTATGAAACTAGAATATATTCCGCAGATTCTGAAAGTTATTGCGATAGTTAGACTCTTTTAGTTGCTTGGGAATCGTCGTTTAAAGATGGGCATGTGAAACTGCGAAAAAAATTTTGAGAGCGCAGGACGGCTGCCGAAAGTCCGCGTAAAAACGCCCCCCGGGCCTAAAGTTTCACCGTGCAAAATCTCCGGTGATGTTATTATGAAACTAGAATATATTCCGCAGATTCTGAAAGTTATTGCGATAGTTAGACTCTTTTAGTTGCTTGGGAATCGTCGCTTAAAGATGGGCATGTGAAACTGCGAAAAAAATTTTGAGAGCGCAGGACGGCTGCCGAAAGTCCGCGTAAAAACGCCCCCCGGGCCTAAAGTTTCACCGTGCAAAATCTCCGGTGATGTTATTATGAAACTAGAATATATTCCGCAGATTCTGAAAGTTATTGCGATAGTTAGACTCTTTTAGTTGCTTGGGAATCGAAGTTTAAAGATGGGCATGTGAAACTGCGAAAAAAATTTTGAGAGCGCAGGACGGCTGCCGAAAGTCCGCGTAAAAACGCCCCCCGGGCCTAAAGTTTCACCGTGCAAAATCTCCGGTGATGTTATTATGAAACTAGAATATATTCCGCAGATTCTGAAAGTTATTGCGATAGTTAGACTCTTTTAGTTGCTTGGGAATCGTCGTTTGAAGATGGGCATGTGAAACTGCGAAAAAAATTTTGAGAGCGGAGGACGGCTGCCGAAAGTCCGCGTAAAAACGCCCCCCGGGCCTAAAGTTTCACCGTGCAAAATCTCCGGTGATGTTATTATGAAACTAGAATATATTCCGCAGATTCTGAAAGTTATTGCGATAGTTAGACTCTTTTAGTTGCTTGGGAATCGTCGTTTAAAGATGGGCATGTGAAACTGCGAAAAAAATTTTGAGAGCGCAGGACGGCTGCCGAAAGTCCGCGTAAAAACGCCCCCCGGGCCTAAAGTTTCACCGTGCAAAATCTCCGGTGATGTTATTATGAAACTAGAATATATTCCGCAGATTCTGAAAGTTATTGCGATAGTTAGACTCTTTTAGTTGCTTGGGAATCGTCGTTTAAAGATGGGCATGTGAAACTGCGAAAAAAATTTTGAGAGCGCAGGACGGCTGCCGAAAGTCCGCGTAAAAACGCCCCCCGGGCCTAAAGTTTCACCGTGCAAAATCTCCGGTGATGTTATTATGAAACTAAAATATATTCCGCAGATTCTGAAAGTTATTGCGATAGTTAGACTCTTTTAGTTGCTTGGGAATCGTCGTTTGAAGATGGGCATGTGAAACTGCGAAAAAAATTTTGAGAGCGGAGGACGGCTGCCGAAAGTCCGCGTAAAAACGCCCCCCGGGCCTAAAGTTTCACCGTGCAAAATCTCCGGTGATGTTATTATGAAACTAGAATATATTCCGCAGATTCTGAAAGTTATTGCGATAGTTAGACTCTTTTAGTTGCTTGGGAATCGTCGTTTGAAGATGGGCATGTGAAACTGCGAAAAAAATTTTGAGAGCGGAGGACGGCTGCCGAAAGTCCGCGTAAAAACGCCCCCCGGGCCTAAAGTTTCACCGTGCAAAATCTCCGGTGATGTTATTATGAAACTAGAATATATTCCGCAGATTCTGAAAGTTATTGCGATAGTTAGACTCTTTTAGTTGCTTGGGAATCGTCGTTTAAAGATGGGCATGTGAAACTGCGAAAAAAATTTTGAGAGCGCAGGACGGCTGCCGAAAGTCCGCGTAAAAACGCCCCCCGGGCCTAAAGTTTCACCGTGCAAAATCTCCGGTGATGTTATTATGAAACTAGAATATATTCCGCAGATTCTGAAAGTTATTGCGATAGTTAGACTCTTTTAGTTGCTTGGGAATCGTCGTTTGAAGATGGGCATGTGAAACTGCGAAAAAAATTTTGAGAGCGGAGGACGGCTGCCGAAAGTCCGCGTAAAAACGCCCCCCGGGCCTAAAGTTTCACCGTGCAAAATCTCCGGTGATGTTATTATGAAACTAGAATATATTCCGCAGATTCTGAAAGTTATTGCGATAGTTAGACTCTTTTAGTTGCTTGGGAATCGTCGTTTGAAGATGGGCATGTGAAACTGCGAAAAAAATTTTGAGAGCGGAGGACGGCTGCCGAAAGTCCGCGTAAAAACGCCCCCCGGGCCTAAAGTTTCACCGTGCAAAATCTCCGGTGATGTTATTATGAAACTAGAATATATTCCGCAGATTCTGAAAGTTATTGCGATAGTTAGACTCTTTTAGTTGCTTGGGAATCGTCGTTTGAAGATGGGCATGTGAAACTGCGAAAAAAATTTTGAGAGCGCAGGACGGCTGCCGAAAGTCCGCGTAAAAACGCCCCCCGGGCCTAAAGTTTCACCGTGCAAAATCTCCGGTGATGTTATTATGAAACTAGAATATATTCCGCAGATTCTGAAAGTTATTGCGATAGTTAGACTCTTTTAGTTGCTTGGGAATCGTCGTTTGAAGATGGGCATGTGAAACTGCGAAAAAAATTTTGAGAGCGCAGGACGGCTGCCGAAAGTCCGCGTAAAAACGCCCCCCGGGCCTAAAGTTTCACCGTGCAAAATCTCCGGTGATGTTATTATGAAACTAGAATATATTCCGCAGATTCTGAAAGTTATTGCGATAGTTAGACTCTTTTAGTTGCTTGGGAATCGTCGTTTAAAGATGGGCATGTGAAACTGCGAAAAAAATTTTGAGAGCGCAGGACGGCTGCCGAAAGTCCGCGTAAAAACGCCCCCCGGGCCTAAAGTTTCACCGTGCAAAATCTCCGGTGATGTTATTATGAAACTAGAATATATTCCGCAGATTCTGAAAGTTATTGCGATAGTTAGACTCTTTTAGTTGCTTGGGAATCGTCGCTTAAAGATGGGCATGTGAAACTGCGAAAAAAATTTTGAGAGCGCAGGACGGCTGCCGAAAGTCCGCGTAAAAACGCCCCCCGGGCCTAAAGTTTCACCGTGCAAAATCTCCGGTGATGTTATTATGAAACTAGAATATATTCCGCAGATTCTGAAAGTTATTGCGATAGTTAGACTCTTTTAGTTGCTTGGGAATCGAAGTTTAAAGATGGGCATGTGAAACTGCGAAAAAAATTTTGAGAGCGCAGGACGGCTGCCGAAAGTCCGCGTAAAAACGCCCCCCGGGCCTAAAGTTTCACCGTGCAAAATCTCCGGTGATGTTATTATGAAACTAGAATATATTCCGCAGATTCTGAAAGTTATTGCGATAGTTAGACTCTTTTAGTTGCTTGGGAATCGTCGTTTGAAGATGGGCATGTGAAACTGCGAAAAAAATTTTGAGAGCGGAGGACGGCTGCCGAAAGTCCGCGTAAAAACGCCCCCCGGGCCTAAAGTTTCACCGTGCAAAATCTCCGGTGATGTTATTATGAAACTAGAATATATTCCGCAGATTCTGAAAGTTATTGCGATAGTTAGACTCTTTTAGTTGCTTGGGAATCGTCGTTTAAAGATGGGCATGTGAAACTGCGAAAAAAATTTTGAGAGCGCAGGACGGCTGCCGAAAGTCCGCGTAAAAACGCCCCCCGGGCCTAAAGTTTCACCGTGCAAAATCTCCGGTGATGTTATTATGAAACTAGAATATATTCCGCAGATTCTGAAAGTTATTGCGATAGTTAGACTCTTTTAGTTGCTTGGGAATCGTCGTTTAAAGATGGGCATGTGAAACTGCGAAAAAAATTTTGAGAGCGGAGGACGGCTGCCGAAAGTCCGCGTAAAAACGCCCCCCGGGCCTAAAGTTTCACCGTGCAAAATCTCCGGTGATGTTATTATGAAACTAGAATATATTCCGCAGATTCTGAAAGTTATTGCGATAGTTAGACTCTTTTAGTTGCTTGGGAATCGTCGTTTAAAGATGGGCATGTGAAACTGCGAAAAAAATTTTGAGAGCGCAGGACGGCTGCCGAAAGTCCGCGTAAAAACGCCCCCCGGGCCTAAAGTTTCACCGTGCAAAATCTCCGGTGATGTTATTATGAAACTAGAATATATTCCGCAGATTCTGAAAGTTATTGCGATAGTTAGACTCTTTTAGTTGCTTGGGAATCGTCGTTTAAAGATGGGCATGTGAAACTGCGAAAAAAATTTTGAGAGCGGAGGACGGCTGCCGAAAGTCCGCGTAAAAACGCCCCCCGGGCCTAAAGTTTCACCGTGCAAAATCTCCGGTGATGTTATTATGAAACTAGAATATATTCCGCAGATTCTGAAAGTTATTGCGATAGTTAGACTCTTTTAGTTGCTTGGGAATCGTCGTTTGAAGATGGGCATGTGAAACTGCGAAAAAAATTTTGAGAGCGGAGGACGGCTGCCGAAAGTCCGCGTAAAAACGCCCCCCGGGCCTAAAGTTTCACCGTGCAAAATCTCCGGTGATGTTATTATGAAACTAGAATATATTCCGCAGATTCTGAAAGTTATTGCGATAGTTAGACTCTTTTAGTTGCTTGGGAATCGTCGTTTAAAGATGGGCATGTGAAACTGCGAAAAAAATTTTGAGAGCGCAGGACGGCTGCCGAAAGTCCGCGTAAAAACGCCCCCCGGGCCTAAAGTTTCACCGTGCAAAATCTCCGGTGATGTTATTATGAAACTAGAATATATTCCGCAGATTCTGAAAGTTATTGCGATAGTTAGACTCTTTTAGTTGCTTGGGAATCGTCGTTTGAAGATGGGCATGTGAAACTACGAAAAAAATTTTGAGAGCGGAGGACGGCTGCCGAAAGTCCGCGTAAAAACGCCCCCCGGGCCTAAAGTTTCACCGTGCAAAATCTCCGGTGATGTTATTATGAAACTAGAATATATTCCGCAGATTCTGAAAGTTATTGCGATAGTTAGACTCTTTTAGTTGCTTGGGAATCGTCGTTTGAAGATGGGCATGTGAAACTGCGAAAAAAATTTTGAGAGCGCAGGACGGCTGCCGAAAGTCCGCGTAAAAACGCCCCCCGGGCCTAAAGTTTCACCGTGCAAAATCTCCGGTGATGTTATTATGAAACTAGAATATATTCCGCAGATTCTGAAAGTTATTGCGATAGTTAGACTCTTTTAGTTGCTTGGGAATCGTCGTTTGAAGATGGGCATGTGAAACTGCGAAAAAAATTTTGAGAGCGCAGGACGGCTGCCGAAAGTCCGCGTAAAAACGCCCCCCGGGCCTAAAGTTTCACCGTGCAAAATCTCCGGTGATGTTATTATGAAACTAGAATATATTCCGCAGATTCTGAAAGTTATTGCGATAGTTAGACTCTTTTAGTTGCTTGGGAATCGTCGTTTAAAGATGGGCATGTGAAACTGCGAAAAAAATTTTGAGAGCGCAGGACGTCTGCCGAAAGTCCGCGTAAAAACGCCCCCCGGGCCTAAAGTTTCACCGTGCAAAATCTCCGGTGATGTTATTATGAAACTAGAATATATTCCGCAGATTCTGAAAGTTATTGCGATAGTTAGACTCTTTTAGTTGCTTGGGAATCGTCGTTTAAAGATGGGCATGTGAAACTGCGAAAAAAATTTTGAGAGCGCAGGACGGCTGCCGAAAGTCCGCGTAAAAACGCCCCCCGGGCCTAAAGTTTCACCGTGCAAAATCTCCGGTGATGTTATTATGAAACTAGAATATATTCCGCAGATTCTGAAAGTTATTGCGATAGTTAGACTCTTTTAGTTGCTTGGGAATCGTCGTTTAAAGATGGGCATGTGAAACTGCGAAAAAAATTTTGAGAGCGCAGGACGGCTGCCGAAAGTCCGCGTAAAAACGCCCCCCGGGCCTAAAGTTTCACCGTGCAAAATCTCCGGTGATGTTATTATGAAACTAGAATATATTCCGCAGATTCTGAAAGTTATTGCGATAGTTAGACTCTTTTAGTTGCTTGGGAATCGTCGTTTGAAGATGGGCATGTGAAACTGCGAAAAAAATTTTGAGAGCGGAGGACGGCTGCCGAAAGTCCGCGTAAAAACGCACCCCGGGCCTAAAGTTTCACCGTGCAAAATCTCCGGTGATGTTATTATGAAACTAGAATATATTCCGCAGATTCTGAAAGTTATTGCGATAGTTAGACTCTTTTAGTTGCTTGGGAATCGTCGTTTAAAGATGGGCATGTGAAACTGCGAAAAAAATTTTGAGAGCGCAGGACGGCTGCCGAAAGTCCGCGTAAAAACGCCCCCCGGGCCTAAAGTTTCACCGTGCAAAATCTCCGGTGATGTTATTATGAAACTAGAATATATTCCGCAGATTCTGAAAGTTATTGCGATAGTTAGACTCTTTTAGTTGCTTGGGAATCGTCGTTTAAAGATGGGCATGTGAAACTGCGAAAAAAATTTTGAGAGCGGAGGACGGCTGCCGAAAGTCCGCGTAAAAACGCCCCCCGGGCCTAAAGTTTCACCGTGCAAAATCTCCGGTGATGTTATTATGAAACTAGAATATATTCCGCAGATTCTGAAAGTTATTGCGATAGTTAGACTCTTTTAGTTGCTTGGGAATCGTCGTTTAAAGATGGGCATGTGAAACTGCGAAAAAAATTTTGAGAGCGCAGGACGGCTGCCGAAAGTCCGCGTAAAAACGCCCCCCGGGCCTAAAGTTTCACCGTGCAAAATCTCCGGTGATGTTATTATGAAACTAGAATATATTCCGCAGATTCTGAAAGTTATTGCGATAGTTAGACTCTTTTAGTTGCTTGGGAATCGTCGTTTGAAGATGGGCATGTGAAACTGCGAAAAAAATTTTGAGAGCGGAGGACGGCTGCCGAAAGTCCGCGTAAAAACGCCCCCCGGGCCTAAAGTTTCACCGTGCAAAATCTCCGGTGATGTTATTATGAAACTAGAATATATTCCGCAGATTCTGAAAGTTATTGCGATAGTTAGACTCTTTTAGTTGCTTGGGAATCGTCGTTTGAAGATGGGCATGTGAAACTGCGAAAAAAATTTTGAGAGCGGAGGACGGCTGCCGAAAGTCCGCGTAAAAACGCCCCCCGGGCCTAAAGTTTCACCGTGCAAAATCTCCGGTGATGTTATTATGAAACTAGAATATATTCCGCAGATTCTGAAAGTTATTGCGATAGTTAGACTCTTTTAGTTGCTTGGGAATCGTCGTTTAAAGATGGGCATGTGAAACTGCGAAAAAAATTTTGAGAGCGCAGGACGGCTGCCGAAAGTCCGCGTAAAAACGCCCCCCGGGCCTAAAGTTTCACCGTGCAAAATCTCCGGTGATGTTATTATGAAACTAGAATATATTCCGCAGATTCTGAAAGTTATTGCGATAGTTAGACTCTTTTAGTTGCTTGGGAATCGTCGTTTAAAGATGGGCATGTGAAACTGCGAAAAAAATTTTGAGAGCGCAGGACGGCTGCCGAAAGTCCGCGTAAAAACGCCCCCCGGGCCTAAAGTTTCACCGTGCAAAATCTCCGGTGATGTTATTATGAAACTAGAATATATTCCGCAGATTCTGAAAGTTATTGCGATAGTTAGACTCTTTTAGTTGCTTGGGAATCGTCGTTTAAAGATGGGCATGTGAAACTGCGAAAAAAATTTTGAGAGCGGAGGACGGCTGCCGAAAGTCCGCGTAAAAACGCCCCCCGGGCCTAAAGTTTCACCGTGCAAAATCTCCGGTGATGTTATTATGAAACTAGAATATATTCCGCAGATTCTGAAAGTTATTGCGATAGTTAGACTCTTTTAGTTGCTTGGGAATCGTCGTTTAAAGATGGGCATGTGAAACTGCGAAAAAAATTTTGAGAGCGCAGGACGGCTGCCGAAAGTCCGCGTAAAAACGCCCCCCGGGCCTAAAGTTTCACCGTGCAAAATCTCCGGTGATGTTATTATGAAACTAGAATATATTCCGCAGATTCTGAAAGTTATTGCGATAGTTAGACTCTTTTAGTTGCTTGGGAATCGTCGTTTGAAGATGGGCATGTGAAACTGCGAAAAAAATTTTGAGAGCGGAGGACGGCTGCCGAAAGTCCGCGTAAAAACGCCCCCCGGGCCTAAAGTTTCACCGTGCAAAATCTCCGGTGATGTTATTATGAAACTAGAATATATTCCGCAGATTCTGAAAGTTATTGCGATAGTTAGACTCTTTTAGTTGCTTGGGAATCGTCGTTTGAAGATGGGCATGTGAAACTGCGAAAAAAATTTTGAGAGCGGAGGACGGCTGCCGAAAGTCCGCGTAAAAACGCCCCCCGGGCCTAAAGTTTCACCGTGCAAAATCTCCGGTGATGTTATTATGAAACTAGAATATATTCCGCAGATTCTGAAAGTTATTGCGATAGTTAGACTCTTTTAGTTGCTTGGGAATCGTCGTTTAAAGATGGGCATGTGAAACTGCGAAAAAAATTTTGAGAGCGCAGGACGGCTGCCGAAAGTCCGCGTAAAAACGCCCCCCGGGCCTAAAGTTTCACCGTGCAAAATCTCCGGTGATGTTATTATGAAACTAGAATATATTCCGCAGATTCTGAAAGTTATTGCGATAGTTAGACTCTTTTAGTTGCTTGGGAATCGTCGTTTGAAGATGGGCATGTGAAACTGCGAAAAAAATTTTGAGAGCGGAGGACGGCTGCCGAAAGTCCGCGTAAAAACGCCCCCCGGGCCTAAAGTTTCACCGTGCAAAATCTCCGGTGATGTTATTATGAAACTAGAATATATTCCGCAGATTCTGAAAGTTATTGCGATAGTTAGACTCTTTTAGTTGCTTGGGAATCGTCGTTTGAAGATGGGCATGTGAAACTGCGAAAAAAATTTTGAGAGCGCAGGACGGCTGCCGAAAGTCCGCGTAAAAACGCCCCCCGGGCCTAAAGTTTCACCGTGCAAAATCTCAGGTGATGTTATTATGAAACTAGAATATATTCCGCAGATTCTGAAAGTTATTGCGATAGTTAGACTCTTTTAGTTGCTTGGGAATCGTCGTTTAAAGATGGGCATGTGAAACTGCGAAAAAAATTTTGAGAGCGCAGGACGGCTGCCGAAAGTCCGCGTAAAAACGCCCCCCGGGCCTAAAGTTTCACCGTGCAAAATCTCCGGTGATGTTATTATGAAACTAGAATATATTCCGCTGATTCTGAAAGTTATTGCGATAGTTAGACTCTTTTAGTTGCTTGGGAATCGTCGTTTAAAGATGGGCATGTGAAACTGCGAAAAAAATTTTGAGAGCGCAGGACGGCTGCCGAAAGTCCGCGTAAAAACGCCCCCCGGGCCTAAAGTTTCACCGTGCAAAATCTCCGGTGATGTTATTATGAAACTAGAATATATTCCGCAGATTCTGAAAGTTATTGCGATAGTTAGACTCTTTTAGTTGCTTGGGAATCGTCGTTTAAAGATGGGCATGTGAAACTGCGAAAAAAATTTTGAGAGCGCAGGACGGCTGCCGAAAGTCCGCGTAAAAACGCCCACCGGGCCTAAAGTTTCACCGTGCAAAATCTCCGGTGATGTTATTATGAAACTAGAATATATTCCGCAGATTCTGAAAGTTATTGCGATAGTTAGACTCTTTTAGTTGCTTGGGAATCGTCGTTTGAAGATGGGCATGTGAAACTGCGAAAAAAATTTTGAGAGCGGAGGACGGCTGCCGAAAGTCCGCGTAAAAACGCCCCCCGGGCCTAAAGTTTCACCGTGCAAAATCTCCGGTGATGTTATTATGAAACTAGAATATATTCCGCAGATTCTGAAAGTTATTGCGATAGTTAGACTCTTTTAGTTGCTTGGGAATCGTCGTTTAAAGATGGGCATGTGAAACTGCGAAAAAAATTTTGAGAGCGCAGGACGGCTGCCGAAAGTCCGCGTAAAAACGCCCCCCGGGCCTAAAGTTTCACCGTGCAAAATCTCCGGTGATGTTATTATGAAACTAGAATATATTCCGCAGATTCTGAAAGTTATTGCGATAGTTAGACTCTTTTAGTTGCTTGGGAATCGTCGTTTAAAGATGGGCATGTGAAACTGCGAAAAAAATTTTGAGAGCGGAGGACGGCTGCCGAAAGTCCGCGTAAAAACGCCCCCCGGGCCTAAAGTTTCACCGTGCAAAATCTCCGGTGATGTTATTATGAAACTAGAATATATTCCGCAGATTCTGAAAGTTATTGCGATAGTTAGACTCTTTTAGTTGCTTGGGAATCGTCGTTTAAAGATGGGCATGTGAAACTGCGAAAAAAATTTTGAGAGCGCAGGACGGCTGCCGAAAGTCCGCGTAAAAACGCCCCCCGGGCCTAAAGTTTCACCGTGCAAAATCTCCGGTGATGTTATTATGAAACTAGAATATATTCCGCAGATTCTGAAAGTTATTGCGATAGTTAGACTCTTTTAGTTGCTTGGGAATCGTCGTTTAAAGATGGGCATGTGAAACTGCGAAAAAAATTTTGAGAGCGCAGGACGGCTGCCGAAAGTCCGCGTAAAAACGCCCCCCGGGCCTAAAGTTTCACCGTGCAAAATCTCCGGTGATGTTATTATGAAACTAGAATATATTCCGCAGATTCTGAAAGTTATTGCGATAGTTAGACTCTTTTAGTTGCTTGGGAATCGTCGTTTGAAGATGGGCATGTGAAACTGCGAAAAAAATTTTGAGAGCGGAGGACGGCTGCCGAAAGTCCGCGTAAAAACGCCCCCCGGGCCTAAAGTTTCACCGTGCAAAATCTCCGGTGATGTTATTATGAAACTAGAATATATTCCGCAGATTCTGAAAGTTATTGCGATAGTTAGACTCTTTTAGTTGCTTGGGAATCGTCGTTTAAAGATGGGCATGTGAAACTGCGAAAAAAATTTTGAGAGCGCAGGACGGCTGCCGAAAGTCCGCGTAAAAACGCCCCCCGGGCCTAAAGTTTCACCGTGCAAAATCTCCGGTGATGTTATTATGAAACTAGAATATATTCCGCAGATTCTGAAAGTTATTGCGATAGTTAGACTCTTTTAGTTGCTTGGGAATCGTCGTTTAAAGATGGGCATGTGAAACTGCGAAAAAAATTTTGAGAGCGCAGGACGGCTGCCGAAAGTCCGCGTAAAAACGCCCCCCGGGCCTAAAGTTTCACCGTGCAAAATCTCCGGTGATGTTATTATGAAACTAGAATATATTCCGCAGATTCTGAAAGTTATTGCGATAGTTAGACTCTTTTAGTTGCTTGGGAATCGTCGTTTAAAGATGGGCATGTGAAACTGCGAAAAAAATTTTGAGAGCGCAGGACGGCTGCCGAAAGTCCGCGTAAAAACGCCCCCCGGGCCTAAAGTTTCACCGTGCAAAATCTCCGGTGATGTTATTATGAAACTAGAATATATTCCGCAGATTCTGAAAGTTATTGCGATAGTTAGACTCTTTTAGTTGCTTGGGAATCGTCGTTTGAAGATGGGCATGTGAAACTGCGAAAAAAATTTTGAGAGCGGAGGACGGCTGCCGAAAGTCCGCGTAAAAACGCCCCCCGGGCCTAAAGTTTCACCGTGCAAAATCTCCGGTGATGTTATTATGAAACTAGAATATATTCCGCAGATTCTGAAAGTTATTGCGATAGTTAGACTCTTTTAGTTGCTTGGGAATCGTCGTTTAAAGATGGGCATGTGAAACTGCGAAAAAAATTTTGAGAGCGCAGGACGGCTGCCGAAAGTCCGCGTAAAAACGCCCCCCGGGCCTAAAGTTTCACCGTGCAAAATCTCCGGTGATGTTATTATGAAACTAGAATATATTCCGCAGATTCTGAAAGTTATTGCGATAGTTAGACTCTTTTAGTTGCTTGGGAATCGTCGTTTGAAGATGGGCATGTGAAACTGCGAAAAAAATTTTGAGAGCGGAGGACGGCTGCCGAAAGTCCGCGTAAAAACGCCCCCCGGGCCTAAAGTTTCACCGTGCAAAATCTCCGGTGATGTTATTATGAAACTAGAATATATTCCGCAGATTCTGAAAGTTATTGCGATAGTTAGACTCTTTTAGTTGCTTGGGAATCGTCGTTTAAAGATGGGCATGTGAAACTGCGAAAAAAATTTTGAGAGCGCAGGACGGCTGCCGAAAGTCCGCGTAAAAACGCCCCCCGGGCCTAAAGTTTCACCGTGCAAAATCTCCGGTGATGTTATTATGAAACTAGAATATATTCCGCAGATTCTGAAAGTTATTGCGATAGTTAGACTCTTTTAGTTGCTTGGGAATCGTCGTTTGAAGATGGGCATGTGAAACTGCGAAAAAAATTTTGAGAGCGGAGGACGGCTGCCGAAAGTCCGCGTAAAAACGCCCCCCGGGCCTAAAGTTTCACCGTGCAAAATCTCCGGTGATGTTATTATGAAACTAGAATATATTCCGCAGATTCTGAAAGTTATTGCGATAGTTAGACTCTTTTAGTTGCTTGGGAATCGTCGTTTAAAGATGGGCATGTGAAACTGCGAAAAAAATTTTGAGAGCGCAGGACGGCTGCCGAAAGTCCGCGTAAAATCGCCCCCCGGGCCTAAAGTTTCACCGTGCAAAATCTCCGGTGATGTTATTATGAAACTAGAATATATTCCGCAGATTCTGAAAGTTATTGCGATAGTTAGACTCTTTTAGTTGCTTGGGAATCGTCGTTTGAAGATGGGCATGTGAAACTGCGAAAAAAATTTTGAGAGCGGAGGACGGCTGCCGAAAGTCCGCGTAAAAACGCCCCCCGGGCCTAAAGTTTCACCGTGCAAAATCTCCGGTGATGTTATTATGAAACTAGAATATATTCCGCAGATTCTGAAAGTTATTGCGATAGTTAGACTCTTTTAGTTGCTTGGGAATCGTCGTTTAAAGATGGGCATGTGAAACTGCGAAAAAAATTTTGAGAGCGCAGGACGGCTGCCGAAAGTCCGCGTAAAAACGCCCCCCGGGCCTAAAGTTTCACCGTGCAAAATCTCCGGTGATGTTATTATGAAACTAGAATATATTCCGCAGATTCTGAAAGTTATTGCGATAGTTAGACTCTTTTAGTTGCTTGGGAATCGTCGTTTGAAGATGGGCATGTGAAACTGCGAAAAAAATTTTGAGAGCGGAGGACGGCTGCCGAAAGTCCGCGTAAAAACGCCCCCCGGGCCTAAAGTTTCACCGTGCAAAATCTCCGGTGATGTTATTATGAAACTAGAATATATTCCGCAGATTCTGAAAGTTATTGCGATAGTTAGACTCTTTTAGTTGCTTGGGAATCGTCGTTTAAAGATGGGCATGTGAAACTGCGAAAAAAATTTTGAGAGCGCAGGACGGCTGCCGAAAGTCCGCGTAAAAACGCCCCCCGGGCCTAAAGTTTCACCGTGCAAAATCTCCGGTGATGTTATTATGAAACTAGAATATATTCCGCAGATTATGAAAGTTATTGCGATAGTTAGACTCTTTTAGTTGCTTGGGAATCGTCGTTTGAAGATGGGCATGTGAAACTGCGAAAAAAATTTTGAGAGCGGAGGACGGCTGCCGAAAGTCTTCGTAAAAACGCCCCCCGGGCCTAAAGTTTCACCGTGCAAAATCTCCGGTGATGTTATTATGAAACTAGAATATATTCCGCAGATTCTGAAAGTTATTGCGATAGTTAGACTCTTTTAGTTGCTTGGGAATCGTCGTTTAAAGATGGGCATGTGAAACTGCGAAAAAAATTTTGAGAGCGCAGGACGGCTGCCGAAAGTCCGCGTAAAAACGCCCCCCGGGCCTAAAGTTTCACCGTGCAAAATCTCCGGTGATGTTATTATGAAACTAGAATATATTCCGCAGATTCTGAAAGTTATTGCGATAGTTAGACTCTTTTAGTTGCTTGGGAATCGTCGTTTGAAGATGGGCATGTGAAACTGCGAAAAAAATTTTGAGAGCGGAGGACGGCTGCCGAAAGTCCGCGTAAAAACGCCCCCCGGGCCTAAAGTTTCACCGTGCAAAATCTCCGGTGATGTTATTATGAAACTAGAATATATTCCGCAGATTCTGAAAGTTATTGCGATAGTTAGACTCTTTTAGTTGCTTGGGAATCGTCGTTTAAAGATGGGCATGTGAAACTGCGAAAAAAATTTTGAGAGCGCAGGACGGCTGCCGAAAGTCCGCGTAAAAACGCCCCCCGGGCCTAAAGTTTCACCGTGCAAAATCTCCGGTGATGTTATTATGAAACTAGAATATATTCCGCAGATTCTGAAAGTTATTGCGATAGTTAGACTCTTTTAGTTGCTTGGGAATCGTCGTTTAAAGATGGGCATGTGAAACTGCGAAAAAAATTTTGAGAGCGCAGGACGGCTGCCGAAAGTCCGCGTAAAAACGCCCCCCGGGCCTAAAGTTTCACCGTGCAAAATCTCCGGTGATGTTATTATGAAACTAGAATATATTCCGCAGATTCTGAAAGTTATTGCGATAGTTAGACTCTTTTAGTTGCTTGGGAATCGTCGTTTGAAGATGGGCATGTGAAACTGCGAAAAAAATTTTGAGAGCGGAGGACGGCTGCCGAAAGTCCGCGTAAAAACGCCCCCCGGGAATAAAGTTTCACCGTGCAAAATCTCCGGTGATGTTATTATGAAACTAGAATATATTCCGCAGATTCTGAAAGTTATTGCGATAGTTAGACTCTTTTAGTTGCTTGGGAATCGTCGTTTGAAGATGGGCATGTGAAACTGCGAAAAAAATTTTGAGAGCGGAGGACGGCTGCCGAAAGTCCGCGTAAAAACGCCCCCCGGGAATAAAGTTTCACCGTGCAAAATCTCCGGTGATGTTATTATGAAACTAGAATATATTCCGCAGATTCTGAAAGTTATTGCGATAGTTAGACTCTTTTAGTTGCTTGGGAATCGTCGTTTAAAGATGGGCATGTGAAACTGCGAAAAAAATTTTGAGAGCGCAGGACGGCTGCCGAAAGTCCGCGTAAAAACGCCCCCCGGGCCTAAAGTTTCACCGTGCAAAATCTCCGGTGATGTTATTATGAAACTAGAATATATTCCGCAGATTCTGAAAGTTATTGCGATAGTTAGACTCTTTTAGTTGCTTGGGAATCGTCGTTTAAAGATGGGCATGTGAAACTGCGAAAAAAATTTTGAGAGCGCAGGACGGCTGCCGAAAGTCCGCGTAAAAACGCCCCCCGGGCCTAAAGTTTCACCGTGCAAAATCTCCGGTGATGTTATTATGAAACTAGAATATATTCCGCAGATTCTGAAAGTTATTGCGATAGTTAGACTCTTTTAGTTGCTTGGGAATCGTCGTTTGAAGATGGGCATGTGAAACTGCGAAAAAAATTTTGAGAGCGGAGGACGGCTGCCGAAAGTCCGCGTAAAAACGCCCCCCGGGCCTAAAGTTTCACCGTGCAAAATCTCCGGTGATGTTATTATGAAACTAGAATATATTCCGCAGATTCTGAAAGTTATTGCGATAGTTAGACTCTTTTAGTTGCTTGGGAATCGTCGTTTAAAGATGGGCATGTGAAACTGCGAAAAAAATTTTGAGAGCGCAGGACGGCTGCCGAAAGTCCGCGTAAAAACGTCCCCCGGGCCTAAAGTTTCACCGTGCAAAATCTCCGGTGATGTTATTATGAAACTAGAATATATTCCGCAGATTCTGAAAGTTATTGCGATAGTTAGACTCTTTTAGTTGCTTGGGAATCGTCGTTTGAAGATGGGCATGTGAAACTGCGAAAAAAATTTTGAGAGCGGAGGACGGCTGCCGAAAGTCCGCGTAAAAACGCCCCCCGGGCCTAAAGTTTCACCGTGCAAAATCTCCGGTGATGTTATTATGAAACTAGAATATATTCCGCAGATTCTGAAAGTTATTGCGATAGTTAGACTCTTTTAGTTGCTTGGGAATCGTCGTTTAAAGATGGGCATGTGAAACTGCGAAAAAAATTTTGAGAGCGCAGGACGGCTGCCGAAAGTCCGCGTAAAAACGCCCCCCGGGCCTAAAGTTTCACCGTGCAAAATCTCCGGTGATGTTATTATGAAACTAGAATATATTCCGCAGATTCTGAAAGTTATTGCGATAGTTAGACTCTTTTAGTTGCTTGGGAATCGTCGTTTAAAGATGGGCATGTGAAACTGCGAAAAAAATTTTGAGAGCGCAGGACGGCTGCCGAAAGTCCGCGTAAAAACGCCCCCCGGGCCTAAAGTTTCACCGTGCAAAATCTCCGGTGATGTTATTATGAAACTAGAATATATTCCGCAGATTCTGAAAGTTATTGCGATAGTTAGACTCTTTTAGTTGCTTGGGAATCGTCGTTTGAAGATGGGCATGTGAAACTGCGAAAAAAATTTTGAGAGCGGAGGACGGCTGCCGAAAGTCCGCGTAAAAACGCCCCCCGGGCCTAAAGTTTCACCGTGCAAAATCTCCGGTGATGTTATTATGAAACTAGAATATATTCCGCAGATTCTGAAAGTTATTGCGATAGTTAGACTCTTTTAGTTGCTTGGGAATCGTCGTTTAAAGATGGGCATGTGAAACTGCGAAAAAAATTTTGAGAGCGCAGGACGGCTGCCGAAAGTCCGCGTAAAAACGCCCCCCGGGCCTAAAGTTTCACCGTGCAAAATCTCCGGTGATGTTATTATGAAACTAGAATATATTCCGCAGATTCTGAAAGTTATTGCGATAGTTAGACTCTTTTAGTTGCTTGGGAATCGTCGTTTGAAGATGGGCATGTGAAACTGCGAAAAAAATTTTGAGAGCGGAGGACGGCTGCCGAAAGTCCGCGTAAAAACGCCCCCCGGGCCTAAAGTTTCACCGTGCAAAATCTCCGGTGATGTTATTATGAAACTAGAATATATTCCGCAGATTCTGAAAGTTATTGCGATAGTTAGACTCTTTTAGTTGCTTGGGAATCGTCGTTTAAAGATGGGCATGTGAAACTGCGAAAAAAATTTTGAGAGCGCAGGACGGCTGCCGAAAGTCTGCGTAAAAACGCCCCCCGGGCCTAAAGTTTCACCGTGCAAAATCTCCGGTGATGTTATTATGAAACTAGAATATATTCCGCAGATTCTGAAAGTTATTGCGATAGTTAGACTTTTTTAGTTGCTTGGGAATCGTCGTTTGAAGATGGGCATGTGAAACTGCGAAAAAAATTTTGAGAGCGGAGGACGGCTGCCGAAAGTCCGCGTAAAAACGCCCCCCGGGCCTAAAGTTTCACCGTGCAAAATCTCCGGTGATGTTATTATGAAACTAGAATATATTCCGCAGATTCTGAAAGTTATTGCGATAGTTAGACTCTTTTAGTTGCTTGGGAATCGTCGTTTAAAGATGGGCATGTGAAACTGCGAAAAAAATTTTGAGAGCGCAGGACGGCTGCCGAAAGTCCGCGTAAAAACGCCCCCCGGGCCTAAAGTTTCACCGTGCAAAATCTCCGGTGATGTTATTATGAAACTAGAATATATTCCGCAGATTCTGAAAGTTATTGCGATAGTTAGACTCTTTTAGTTGCTTGGGAATCGTCGTTTGAAGATGGGCATGTGAAACTGCGAAAAAAATTTTGAGAGCGGAGGACGGCTGCCGAAAGTCCGCGTAAAAACGCCCCCCGGGCCTAAAGTTTCACCGTGCAAAATCTCCGGTGATGTTATTATGAAACTAGAATATATTCCGCAGATTCTGAAAGTTATTGCGATAGTTAGACTCTTTTAGTTGCTTGGGAATCGTCGTTTAAAGATGGGCATGTGAAACTGCGAAAAAAATTTTGAGAGCGCAGGACGGCTGCCGAAAGTCCGCGTAAAAACGCCCCCCGGGCCTAAAGTTTCACCGTGCAAAATCTCCGGTGATGTTATTATGAAACTAGAATATATTCCGCAGATTCTGAAAGTTATTGCGATAGTTAGACTCTTTTAGTTGCTTGGGAATCGTCGTTTGAAGATGGACATGTGAAACTGCGAAAAAAATTTTGAGAGCGGAGGACGGCTGCCGAAAGTCCGCGTAAAAACGCCCCCCGGGCCTAAAGTTTCACCGTGCAAAATCTCCGGTGATGTTATTATGAAACTAGAATATATTCCGCAGATTCTGAAAGTTATTGCGATAGTTAGACTCTTTTAGTTGCTTGGGAATCGTCGTTTAAAGATGGGCATGTGAAACTGCGAAAAAAATTTTGAGAGCGCAGGACGGCTGCCGAAAGTCCGCGTAAAAACGCCCCCCGGGCCTAAAGTTTCACCGTGCAAAATCTCCGGTGATGTTATTATGAAACTAGAATATATTCCGCAGATTCTGAAAGTTATTGCGATAGTTAGACTCTTTTAGTTGCTTGGGAATCGTCGTTTGAAGATGGGCATGTGAAACTGCGAAAAAAATTTTGAGAGCGGAGGACGGCTGCCGAAAGTCCGCGTAAAAACGCCCCCCGGGCCTAAAGTTTCACCGTGCAAAGTCTCCGGTGATGTTATTATGAAACTAGAATATATTCCGCAGATTCTGAAAGTTATTGCGATAGTTAGACTCTTTTAGTTGCTTGGGAATCGTCGTTTAAAGATGGGCATGTGAAACTGCGAAAAAAATTTTGAGAGCGCAGGACGGCTGCCGAAAGTCCGCGTAAAAACGCCCCCCGGGCCTAAAGTTTCACCGTGCAAAATCTCCGGTGATGTTATTATGAAACTAGAATATATTCCGCAGATTCTGAAAGTTATTGCGATAGTTAGACTCTTTTAGTTGCTTGGGAATCGTCGTTTGAAGATGGGCATGTGAAACTGCGAAAAAAATTTTGAGAGCGGAGGACGGCTGCCGAAAGTCCGCGTAAAAACGCCCCCCGGGCCTAAAGTTTCACCGTGCAAAATCTCCGGTGATGTTATTATGAAACTAGAATATATTCCGCAGATTCTGAAAGTTATTGCGATAGTTAGACTTTTTTAGTTGCTTGGGAATCGTCGTTTAAAGATGGGCATGTGAAACTGCGAAAAAAATTTTGAGAGCGCAGGACGGCTGCCGAAAGTCCGCGTAAAAACGCCCCCCGGGCCTAAAGTTTCACCGTGCAAAATCTCCGGTGATGTTATTATGAAACTAGAATATATTCCGCAGATTCTGAAAGTTATTGCGATAGTTAGACTCTTTTAGTTGCTTGGGAATCGTCGTTTAAAGATGGACATGTGAAACTGCGAAAAAAATTTTGAGAGCGCAGGACGGCTGCCGAAAGTCCGCGTAAAAACGCCCCCCGGGCCTAAAGTTTCACCGTGCAAAATCTCCGGTGATGTTATTATGAAACTAGAATATATTCCGCAGATTCTGAAAGTTATTGCGATAGTTAGACTCTTTTAGTTGCTTGGGAATCGTCGTTTGAAGATGGGCATGTGAAACTGCGAAAAAAATTTTGAGAGCGGAGGACGGCTGCCGAAAGTCCGCGTAAAAACGCCCCCCGGGCCTAACGTTTCACCGTGCAAAATCTCCGGTGATGTTATTATGAAACTAGAATATATTCCGCAGATTCTGAAAGTTATTGCGATAGTTAGACTCTTTTAGTTGCTTGGGAATCGTCGTTTAAAGATGGGCATGTGAAACTGCGAAAAAAATTTTGAGAGCGCAGGACGGCTGCCGAAAGTCCGCGTAAAATCGCCCCCCGGGCCTAAAGTTTCACCGTGCAAAATCTCCGGTGATGTTATTATGAAACTAGAATATATTCCGCAGATTCTGAAAGTTATTGCGATAGTTAGACTCTTTTAGTTGCTTGGGAATCGTCGTTTAAAGATGGGCATGTGAAACTGCGAAAAAAATTTTAAGAGCGCAGGACGGCTGCCGAAAGTCCGCGTAAAAACGCCCCCCGGGCCTAAAGTTTCACCGTGCAAAATCTCCGGTGATGTTATTATGAAACTAGAATATATTCCGCAGATTCTGAAAGTTATTGCGATAGTTAGACTCTTTTAGTTGCTTGGGAATCGTCGTTTAAAGATGGGCATGTGAAACTGCGAAAAAAATTTTGAGAGCGCAGGACGGCTGCCGAAAGTCCGCGTAAAAACGCCCCCCGGGCCTAAAGTTTCACCGTGCAAAATCTCCGGTGATGTTATTATGAAACTAGAATATATTCCGCAGATTCTGAAAGTTATTGCGATAGTTAGACTCTTTTAGTTGCTTGGGAATCGTCGTTTGAAGATGGGCATGTGAAACTGCGAAAAAAAGTTTGAGAGCGGAGGACGGCTGCCGAAAGTCCGCGTAAAAACGCCCCCCGGGCCTAAAGTTTCACCGTGCAAAATCTCCGGTGATGTTATTATGAAACTAGAATATATTCCGCAGATTCTGAAAGTTATTGCGATAGTTAGACTCTTTTAGTTGCTTGGGAATCGTCGTTTAAAGATGGGCATGTGAAACTGCGAAAAAAATTTTGAGAGCGCAGGACGGCTGCCGAAAGTCCGCGTAAAAACGCCCCCCGGGCCTAAAGTTTCACCGTGCAAAATCTCCGGTGATGTTATTATGAAACTAGAATATATTCCGCAGATTCTGAAAGTTATTGCGATAGTTAGACTCTTTTAGTTGCTTGGGAATCGTCGTTTGAAGATGGGCATGTGAAACTGCGAAAAAAATTTTGAGAGCGGAGGACGGCTGCCGAAAGTCCGCGTAAAAACGCCCCCCGGGCCTAAAGTTTCACCGTGCAAAATCTCCGGTGATGTTATTATGAAACTAGAATATATTCCGCAGATTCTGAAAGTTATTGCGATAGTTAGACTCTTTTAGTTGCTTGGGAATCGTCGTTTAAAGATGGGCATGTGAAACTGCGAAAAAAATTTTGAGAGCGCAGGACGGCTGCCGAAAGTCCGCGTAAAAACGCCCCCCGGGCCTAAAGTTTCACCGTGCAAAATCTCCGGTGATGTTATTATGAAACTAGAATATATTCCGCAGATTCTGAAAGTTATTGCGATAGTTAGACTCTTTTAGTTGCTTGGGAATCGTCGTTTGAAGATGGGCATGTGAAACTGCGAAAAAAATTTTGAGAGCGGAGGACGGCTGCCGAAAGTCCGCGTAAAAACGCCCCCCGGGCCTAAAGTTTCACCGTGCAAAATCTCCGGTGATGTTATTATGAAACTAGAATATATTCCGCAGATTCTGAAAGTTATTGCGATAGTTAGACTCTTTTAGTTGCTTGGGAATCGTCGTTTAAAGATGGGCATGTGAAACTGCGAAAAAAATTTTGAGAGCGCAGGACGGCTGCCGAAAGTCCGCGTAAAAACGCCCCCCGGGCCTAAAGTTTCACCGTGCAAAATCTCCGGTGATGTTATTATGAAACTAGAATATATTCCGCAGATTCTGAAAGTTATTGCGATAGTTAGACTCTTTTAGTTGCTTGGGAATCGTCGTTTGATGATGGGCATGTGAAACTGCGAAAAAAATTTTGAGAGCGGAGGACGGCTGCCGAAAGTCCGCGTAAAAACGCCCCCCGGGCCTAAAGTTTCACCGTGCAAAATCTCCGGTGATGTTATTATGAAACTAGAATATATTCCGCAGATTCTGAAAGTTATTGCGATAGTTAGACTCTTTTAGTTGCTTGGGAATCGTCGTTTAAAGATGGGCATGTGAAACTGCGAAAAAAATTTTGAGAGCGCAGGACGGCTGCCGAAAGTCCGCGTAAAAACGCCCCCCGGGCCTAAAGTTTCACCGTGCAAAATCTCAGGTGATGTTATTATGAAACTAGAATATATTCCGCAGATTCTGAAAGTTATTGCGATAGTTAGACTCTTTTAGTTGCTTGGGAATCGTCGTTTGAAGATGGGCATGTGAAAGTGCGAAAAAAATTTTGAGAGCGGAGGACGGCTGCCGAAAGTCCGCGTAAAAACGCCCCCCGGGCCTAAAGTTTCACCGTGCAAAATCTCCGGTGATGTTATTATGAAACTAGAATATATTCCGCAGATTCTGAAAGTTATTGCGATAGTTAGACTCTTTTAGTTGCTTGGGAATCGTCGTTTGAAGATGGGCATGTGAAACTGCGAAAAAAATTTTGAGAGCGGAGGACGGCTGCCGAAAGTCCGCGTAAAAACGCCCCCCGGGCCTAAAGTTTCACCGTGCAAAATCTCCGGTGATGTTATTATGAAACTAGAATATATTCCGCAGATTCTGAAAGTTATTGCGATAGTTAGACTCTTTTAGTTGCTTGGGAATCGTCGTTTAAAGATGGGCATGTGAAACTGCGAAAAAAATTTTGAGAGCGCAGGACGGCTGCCGAAAGTCCGCGTAAAAACGCCCCCCGGGCCTAAAGTTTCACCGTGCAAAATCTCCGGTGATGTTATTATGAAACTAGAATATATTCCGCAGATTCTGAAAGTTATTGCGATAGTTAGACTCTTTTAGTTGCTTGGGAATCGTCGTTTGAAGATGGGCATGTGAAACTGCGAAAAAAATTTTGAGAGCGGAGGACGGCTGCCGAAAGTCCGCGTAAAAACGCCCCCCGGGCCTAAAGTTTCACCGTGCAAAATCTCCGGTGATGTTATTATGAAACTAGAATATATTCCGCAGATTCTGAAAGTTATTGCGATAGTTAGACTCTTTTAGTTGCTTGGGAATCGTCGTTTAAAGATGGGCATGTGAAACTGCGAAAAAAATTTTGAGAGCGCAGGACGGCTGCCGAAAGTCCGCGTAAAAACGCCCCCCGGGCCTAAAGTTTCACCGTGCAAAATCTCCGGTGATGTTATTATGAAACTAGAATATATTCCGCAGATTCTGAAAGTTATTGCGATAGTTAGACTCTTTTAGTTGCTTGGGAATCGTCGTTTGAAGATGGGCATGTGAAACTGCGAAAAAAATTTTGAGAGCGGAGGACGGCTGCCGAAAGTCCGCGTAAAAACGCCCCCCGGGCCTAAAGTTTCACCGTGCAAAATCTCCGGTGATGTTATTATGAAACTAGAATATATTCCGCAGATTCTGAAAGTTATTGCGATAGTTAGACTCTTTTAGTTGCTTGGGAATCGTCGTTTAAAGATGGGCATGTGAAACTGCGAAAAAAATTTTGAGAGCGCAGGACGGCTGCCGAAAGTCCGCGTAAAAACGCCCCCCGGGCCTAAAGTTTCACCGTGCAAAATCTCCGGTGATGTTATTATGAAACTAGAATATATTCCGCAGATTCTGAAAGTTATTGCGATAGTTAGACTCTTTTAGTTGCTTGGGAATCGTCGTTTGAAGATGGGCATGTGAAACTGCGAAAAAAATTTTGAGAGCGGAGGACGGCTGCCGAAAGTCCGCGTAAAAACGCCCCCCGGGCCTAAAGTTTCACCGTGCAAAATCTCCGGTGATGTTATTATGAAACTAGAATATATTCCGCAGATTCTGAAAGTTATTGCGATAGTTAGACTCTTTTAGTTGCTTGGGAATCGTCGTTTGAAGATGGGCATGTGAAACTGCGAAAAAAATTTTGAGAGCGGAGGACGGCTGCCGAAAGTCCGCGTAAAAACGCCCCCCGGGCCTAAAGTTTCACCGTGCAAAATCTCCGGTGATGTTATTATGAAACTAGAATATATTCCGCAGATTCTGAAAGTTATTGCGATAGTTAGACTCTTTTAGTTGCTTGGGAATCGTCGTTTAAAGATGGGCATGTGAAACTGCGAAAAAATTTTGAGAGCGCAGGACGGCTGCCGAAAGTCCGCGTAAAAACGCCCCCCGGGCCTAAAGTTTCACCGTGCAAAATCTCCGGTGATGTTATTATGAAACTAGAATATATTCCGCAGATTCTGAAAGTTATTGCGATAGTTAGACTCTTTTAGTTGCTTGGGAATCGTCGTTTGAAGATGGGCATGTGAAACTGCGAAAAAAATTTTGAGAGCGGAGGACGGCTGCCGAAAGTCCGCGTAAAAACGCCCCCCGGGCCTAAAGTTTCACCGTGCAAAATCTCCGGTGATGTTATTATGAAACTAGAATATATTCCGCAGATTCTGAAAGTTATTGCGATAGTTAGACTCTTTTAGTTGCTTGGGAATCGTCGTTTAAAGATGGGCATGTGAAACTGCGAAAAAAATTTTGAGAGCGCAGGACGGCTGCCGAAAGTCCGCGTAAAAACGCCCCCCGGGCCTAAAGTTTCACCGTGCAAAATCTCCGGTGATGTTATTATGAAACTAGAATATATTCCGCAGATTCTGAAAGTTATTGCGATAGTTAGACTCTTTTAGTTGCTTGGGAATCGTCGTTTGAAGATGGGCATGTGAAACTGCGAAAAAAATTTTGAGAGCGGAGGACGGCTGCCGAAAGTCCGCGTAAAAACGCCCCCCGGGCCTAAAGTTTCACCGTGCAAAATCTCCGGTGATGTTATTATGAAACTAGAATATATTCCGCAGATTCTGAAAGTTATTGCGATAGTTAGACTCTTTTAGTTGCTTGGGAATCGTCGTTTAAAGATGGGCATGTGAAACTGCGAAAAAAATTTTGAGAGCGCAGGACGGCTGCCGAAAGTCCGCGTAAAAACGCCCCCCGGGCCTAAAGTTTCACCGTGCAAAATCTCCGGTGATGTTATTATGAAACTAGAATATATTCCGCAGATTCTGAAAGTTATTGCGATAGTTAGACTCTTTTAGTTGCTTGGGAATCGTCGTTTAAAGATGGGCATGTGAAACTGCGAAAAAAATTTTGAGAGCGCAGGACGGCTGCCGAAAGTCCGCGTAAAAACGCCCCCCGGGCCTAAAGTTTCACCGTGCAAAATCTCCGGTGATGTTATTATGAAACTAGAATATATTCCGCAGATTCTGAAAGTTATTGCGATAGTTAGACTCTTTTAGTTGCTTGGGAATCGTCGTTTGAAGATGGGCATGTGAAACTGCGAAAAAAATTTTGAGAGCGGAGGACGGCTGCCGAAAGTCCGCGTAAAAACGCCCCCCGGGCCTAAAGTTTCACCGTGCAAAATCTCCGGTGATGTTATTATGAAACTAGAATATATTCCGCAGATTCTGAAAGTTATTGCGATAGTTAGACTCTTTTAGTTGCTTGGGAATCGTCGTTTAAAGATGGGCATGTGAAACTGCGAAAAAAATTTTGAGAGCGCAGGACGGCTGCCGAAAGTCCGCGTAAAAACGCCCCCCGGGCCTAAAGTTTCACCGTGCAAAATCTCCGGTGATGTTATTATGAAACTAGAATATATTCCGCAGATTCTGAAAGTTATTGCGATAGTTAGACTCTTTTAGTTGCTTGGGAATCGTCGTTTGAAGATGGGCATGTGAAACTGCGAAAAAAATTTTGAGAGCGGAGGACGGCTGCCGAAAGTCCGCGTAAAAACGCCCCCCGGGCCTAAAGTTTCACCGTGCAAAATCTCCGGTGATGTTATTATGAAACTAGAATATATTCCGCAGATTCTGAAAGTTATTGCGATAGTTAGACTCTTTTAGTTGCTTGGGAATCGTCGTTTAAAGATGGGCATGTGAAACTGCGAAAAAAATTTTGAGAGCGCAGGACGGCTGCCGAAAGTCCGCGTAAAAACGCCCCCCGGGCCTAAAGTTTCACCGTGCAAAATCTCCGGTGATGTTATTATGAAACTAGAATATATTCCGCAGATTCTGAAAGTTATTGCGATAGTTAGACTCTTTTAGTTGCTTGGGAATCGTCGTTTAAAGATGGGCATGTGAAACTGCGAAAAAAATTTTGAGAGCGCAGGACGGCTGCCGAAAGTCCGCGTAAAAACGCCCCCCGGGCCTAAAGTTTTACCGTGCAAAATCTCCCGTGATGTTATTATGAAACTAGAATATATTCCGCAGATTCTGAAAGTTATTGCGATAGTTAGACTCTTTTAGTTGCTTGGGAATCGTCGTTTGAAGATGGGCATGTGAAACTGCGAAAAAAATTTTGAGAGCGGAGGACGGCTGCCGAAAGTCCGCGTAAAAACGCCCCCCGGGCCTAAAGTTTCACCGTGCAAAATCTCCGGTGATGTTATTATAAAACTAGAATATATTCCGCAGATTCTGAAAGTTATTGCGATAGTTAGACTCTTTTAGTTGCTTGGGAATCGTCGTTTAAAGATGGGCATGTGAAACTGCGAAAAAAATTTTGAGAGCGCAGGACGGCTGCCGAAAGTCCGCGTAAAAACGCCCCCCGGGCCTAAAGTTTCACCGTGCAAAATCTCCGGTGATGTTATTATGAAACTAGAATATATTCCGCAGATTCTGAAAGTTATTGCGATAGTTAGACTCTTTTAGTTGCTTGGGAATCGTCGTTTGAAGATGGGCATGTGAAACTGCGAAAAAAATTTTGAGAGCGCAGGACGGCTGCCGAAAGTCCGCGTAAAAACGCCCCCCGGGCCTAAAGTTTTACCGTGCAAAATCTCCCGTGATGTTATTATGAAACTAGAATATATTCCGCAGATTCTGAAAGTTATTGCGATAGTTAGACTCTTTTAGTTGCTTGGGAATCGTCGTTTGAAGATGGGCATGTGAAACTGCGAAAAAAATTTTGAGAGCGGAGGACGGCTGCCGAAAGTCCGCGTAAAAACGCCCCCCGGGCCTAAAGTTTCACCGTGCAAAATCTCCGGTGATGTTATTATGAAACTAGAATATATTCCGCAGATTCTGAAAGTTATTGCGATAGTTAGACTCTTTTAGTTGCTTGGGAATCGTCGTTTAAAGATGGGCATGTGAAACTGCGAAAAAATTTTGAGAGCGCAGGACGGCTGCCGAAAGTCCGCGTAAAAACGCCCCCCGGGCCTAAAGTTTCACCGTGCAAAATCTCCGGTGATGTTATTATGAAACTAGAATATATTCCGCAGATTCTGAAAGTTATTGCGATAGTTAGACTCTTTTAGTTGCTTGGGAATCGTCGTTTGAAGATGGGCATGTGAAACTGCGAAAAAAATTTTGAGAGCGGAGGACGGCTGCCGAAAGTCCGCGTAAAAACGCCCCCCGGGCCTAAAGTTTCACCGTGCAAAATCTCCGGTGATGTTATTATGAAACTAGAATATATTCCGCAGATTCTGAAAGTTATTGCGATAGTTAGACTCTTTTAGTTGCTTGGGAATCGTCGTTTAAAGATGGGCATGTGAAACTGCGAAAAAAATTTTGAGAGCGCAGGACGGCTGCCGAAAGTCCGCGTAAAAACGCCCCCCGGGCCTAAAGTTTCACCGTGCAAAATCTCCGGTGATGTTATTATGAAACTAGAATATATTCCGCAGATTCTGAAAGTTATTGCGATAGTTAGACTCTTTTAGTTGCTTGGGAATCGTCGTTTGAAGATGGGCATGTGAAACTGCGAAAAAAATTTTGAGAGCGGAGGACGGCTGCCGAAAGTCCGCGTAAAAACGCCCCCCGGGCCTAAAGTTTCACCGTGCAAAATCTCCGGTGATGTTATTATGAAACTAGAATATATTCCGCAGATTCTGAAAGTTATTGCGATAGTTAGACTCTTTTAGTTGCTTGGGAATCGTCGTTTAAAGATGGGCATGTGAAACTGCGAAAAAAATTTTGAGAGCGCAGGACGGCTGCCGAAAGTCCGCGTAAAAACGCCCCCCGGGCCTAAAGTTTCACCGTGCAAAATCTCCGGTGATGTTATTATGAAACTAGAATATATTCCGCAGATTCTGAAAGTTATTGCGATAGTTAGACTCTTTTAGTTGCTTGGGAATCGTCGTTTAAAGATGGGCATGTGAAACTGCGAAAAAAATTTTGAGAGCGCAGGACGGCTGCCGAAAGTCCGCGTAAAAACGCCCCCCGGGCCTAAAGTTTCACCGTGCAAAATCTCCGGTGATGTTATTATGAAACTAGAATATATTCCGCAGATTCTGAAAGTTATTGCGATAGTTAGACTCTTTTAGTTGCTTGGGAATCGTCGTTTGAAGATGGGCATGTGAAACTGCGAAAAAAATTTTGAGAGCGGAGGACGGCTGCCGAAAGTCCGCGTAAAAACGCCCCCCGGGCCTAAAGTTTCACCGTGCAAAATCTCCGGTGATGTTATTATGAAACTAGAATATATTCCGCAGATTCTGAAAGTTATTGCGATAGTTAGACTCTTTTAGTTGCTTGGGAATCGTCGTTTAAAGATGGGCATGTGAAACTGCGAAAAAAATTTTGAGAGCGCAGGACGGCTGCCGAAAGTCCGCGTAAAAACGCCCCCCGGGCCTAAAGTTTCACCGTGCAAAATCTCCGGTGATGTTATTATGAAACTAGAATATATTCCGCAGATTCTGAAAGTTATTGCGATAGTTAGACTCTTTTAGTTGCTTGGGAATCGTCGTTTGAAGATGGGCATGTGAAACTGCGAAAAAAATTTTGAGAGCGGAGGACGGCTGCCGAAAGTCCGCGTAAAAACGCCCCCCGGGCCTAAAGTTTCACCGTGCAAAATCTCCGGTGATGTTATTATGAAACTAGAATATATTCCGCAGATTCTGAAAGTTATTGCGATAGTTAGACTCTTTTAGTTGCTTGGGAATCGTCGTTTAAAGATGGGCATGTGAAACTGCGAAAAAAATTTTGAGAGCGCAGGACGGCTGCCGAAAGTCCGCGTAAAAACGCCCCCCGGGCCTAAAGTTTCACCGTGCAAAATCTCCGGTGATGTTATTATGAAACTAGAATATATTCCGCAGATTCTGAAAGTTATTGCGATAGTTAGACTCTTTTAGTTGCTTGGGAATCGTCGTTTGAAGATGGGCATGTGAAACTGCGAAAAAAATTTTGAGAGCGGAGGACGGCTGCCGAAAGTCCGCGTAAAAACGCCCCCCGGGCCTAAAGTTTCACCGTGCAAAATCTCCGGTGATGTTATTATGAAACTAGAATATATTCCGCAGATTCTGAAAGTTATTGCGATAGTTAGACTCTTTTAGTTGCTTGGGAATCGTCGTTTAAAGATGGGCATGTGAAACTGCGAAAAAAATTTTGAGAGCGCAGGACGGCTGCCGAAAGTCCGCGTAAAAACGCCCCCCGGGCCTAAAGTTTCACCGTGCAAAATCTCCGGTGATGTTATTATGAAACTAGAATATATTCCGCAGATTCTGAAAGTTATTGCGATAGTTAGACTCTTTTAGTTGCTTGGGAATCGTCGTTTAAAGATGGGCATGTGAAACTGCGAAAAAAATTTTGAGAGCGCAGGACGGCTGCCGAAAGTCCGCGTAAAAACGCCCCCCGGGCCTAAAGTTTCACCGTGCAAAATCTCCGGTGATGTTATTATGAAACTAGAATATATTCCGCAGATTCTGAAAGTTATTGCGATAGTTAGACTCTTTTAGTTGCTTGGGAATCGTCGTTTGAAGATGGGCATGTGAAACTGCGAAAAAAATTTTGAGAGCGGAGGACGGCTGCCGAAAGTCCGCGTAAAAACGCCCCCCGGGCCTAAAGTTTCACCGTGCAAAATCTCCGGTGATGTTATTATGAAACTAGAATATATTCCGCAGATTCTGAAAGTTATTGCGATAGTTAGACTCTTTTAGTTGCTTGGGAATCGTCGTTTAAAGATGGGCATGTGAAACTGCGAAAAAAATTTTGAGAGCGCAGGACGGCTGCCGAAAGTCCGCGTAAAAACGCCCCCCGGGCCTAAAGTTTCACCGTGCAAAATCTCCGGTGATGTTATTATGAAACTAGAATATATTCCGCAGATTCTGAAAGTTATTGCGATAGTTAGACTCTTTTAGTTGCTTGGGAATCGTCGTTTGAAGATGGGCATGTGAAACTGCGAAAAAAATTTTGAGAGCGGAGGACGGCTGCCGAAAGTCCGCGTAAAAACGCCCCCCGGGCCTAAAGTTTCACCGTGCAAAATCTCCGGTGATGTTATTATGAAACTAGAATATATTCCGCAGATTCTGAAAGTTATTGCGATAGTTAGACTCTTTTAGTTGCTTGGGAATCGTCGTTTAAAGATGGGCATGTGAAACTGCGAAAAAAATTTTGAGAGCGCAGGACGGCTGCCGAAAGTCCGCGTAAAAACGCCCCCCGGGCCTAAAGTTTCACCGTGCAAAATCTCCGGTGATGTTATTATGAAACTAGAATATATTCCGCAGATTCTGAAAGTTATTGCGATAGTTAGACTCTTTTAGTTGCTTGGGAATCGTCGTTTAAAGATGGGCATGTGAAACTGCGAAAAAAATTTTGAGAGCGCAGGACGGCTGCCGAAAGTCCGCGTAAAAACGCCCCCCGGGCCTAAAGTTTCACCGTGCAAAATCTCCGGTGATGTTATTATGAAACTAGAATATATTCCGCAGATTCTGAAAGTTATTGCGATAGTTAGACTCTTTTAGTTGCTTGGGAATCGTCGTTTGAAGATGGGCATGTGAAACTGCGAAAAAAATTTTGAGAGCGGAGGACGGCTGCCGAAAGTCCGCGTAAAAACGCCCCCCGGGCCTAAAGTTTCACCGTGCAAAATCTCCGGTGATGTTATTATGAAACTAGAATATATTCCGCAGATTCTGAAAGTTATTGCGATAGTTAGACTCTTTTAGTTGCTTGGGAATCGTCGTTTAAAGATGGGCATGTGAAACTGCGAAAAAAATTTTGAGAGCGCAGGACGGCTGCCGAAAGTCCGCGTAAAAACGCCCCCCGGGCCTAAAGTTTCACCGTGCAAAATCTCCGGTGATGTTATTATGAAACTAGAATATATTCCGCAGATTCTGAAAGTTATTGCGATAGTTAGACTCTTTTAGTTGCTTGGGAATCGTCGTTTAAAGATGGGCATGTGAAACTGCGAAAAAAATTTTGAGAGCGCAGGACGGCTGCCGAAAGTCCGCGTAAAAACGCCCCCCGGGCCTAAAGTTTTACCGTGCAAAATCTCCCGTGATGTTATTATGAAACTAGAATATATTCCGCAGATTCTGAAAGTTATTGCGATAGTTAGACTCTTTTAGTTGCTTGGGAATCGTCGTTTGAAGATGGGCATGTGAAACTGCGAAAAAAATTTTGAGAGCGGAGGACGGCTGCCGAAAGTCCGCGTAAAAACGCCCCCCGGGCCTAAAGTTTCACCGTGCAAAATCTCCGGTGATGTTATTATAAAACTAGAATATATTCCGCAGATTCTGAAAGTTATTGCGATAGTTAGACTCTTTTAGTTGCTTGGGAATCGTCGTTTAAAGATGGGCATGTGAAACTGCGAAAAAAATTTTGAGAGCGCAGGACGGCTGCCGAAAGTCCGCGTAAAAACGCCCCCCGGGCCTAAAGTTTCACCGTGCAAAATCTCCGGTGATGTTATTATGAAACTAGAATATATTCCGCAGATTCTGAAAGTTATTGCGATAGTTAGACTCTTTTAGTTGCTTGGGAATCGTCGTTTGAAGATGGGCATGTGAAACTGCGAAAAAAATTTTGAGAGCGCAGGACGGCTGCCGAAAGTCCGCGTAAAAACGCCCCCCGGGCCTAAAGTTTTACCGTGCAAAATCTCCCGTGATGTTATTATGAAACTAGAATATATTCCGCAGATTCTGAAAGTTATTGCGATAGTTAGACTCTTTTAGTTGCTTGGGAATCGTCGTTTGAAGATGGGCATGTGAAACTGCGAAAAAAATTTTGAGAGCGGAGGACGGCTGCCGAAAGTCCGCGTAAAAACGCCCCCCGGGCCTAAAGTTTCACCGTGCAAAATCTCCGGTGATGTTATTATGAAACTAGAATATATTCCGCAGATTCTGAAAGTTATTGCGATAGTTAGACTCTTTTAGTTGCTTGGGAATCGTCGTTTAAAGATGGGCATGTGAAACTGCGAAAAAATTTTGAGAGCGCAGGACGGCTGCCGAAAGTCCGCGTAAAAACGCCCCCCGGGCCTAAAGTTTCACCGTGCAAAATCTCCGGTGATGTTATTATGAAACTAGAATATATTCCGCAGATTCTGAAAGTTATTGCGATAGTTAGACTCTTTTAGTTGCTTGGGAATCGTCGTTTGAAGATGGGCATGTGAAACTGCGAAAAAAATTTTGAGAGCGGAGGACGGCTGCCGAAAGTCCGCGTAAAAACGCCCCCCGGGCCTAAAGTTTCACCGTGCAAAATCTCCGGTGATGTTATTATGAAACTAGAATATATTCCGCAGATTCTGAAAGTTATTGCGATAGTTAGACTCTTTTAGTTGCTTGGGAATCGTCGTTTAAAGATGGGCATGTGAAACTGCGAAAAAAATTTTGAGAGCGCAGGACGGCTGCCGAAAGTCCGCGTAAAAACGCCCCCCGGGCCTAAAGTTTCACCGTGCAAAATCTCCGGTGATGTTATTATGAAACTAGAATATATTCCGCAGATTCTGAAAGTTATTGCGATAGTTAGACTCTTTTAGTTGCTTGGGAATCGTCGTTTGAAGATGGGCATGTGAAACTGCGAAAAAAATTTTGAGAGCGGAGGACGGCTGCCGAAAGTCCGCGTAAAAACGCCCCCCGGGCCTAAAGTTTCACCGTGCAAAATCTCCGGTGATGTTATTATGAAACTAGAATATATTCCGCAGATTCTGAAAGTTATTGCGATAGTTAGACTCTTTTAGTTGCTTGGGAATCGTCGTTTAAAGATGGGCATGTGAAACTGCGAAAAAAATTTTGAGAGCGCAGGACGGCTGCCGAAAGTCCGCGTAAAAACGCCCCCCGGGCCTAAAGTTTCACCGTGCAAAATCTCCGGTGATGTTATTATGAAACTAGAATATATTCCGCAGATTCTGAAAGTTATTGCGATAGTTAGACTCTTTTAGTTGCTTGGGAATCGTCGTTTAAAGATGGGCATGTGAAACTGCGAAAAAAATTTTGAGAGCGCAGGACGGCTGCCGAAAGTCCGCGTAAAAACGCCCCCCGGGCCTAAAGTTTCACCGTGCAAAATCTCCGGTGATGTTATTATGAAACTAGAATATATTCCGCAGATTCTGAAAGTTATTGCGATAGTTAGACTCTTTTAGTTGCTTGGGAATCGTCGTTTGAAGATGGGCATGTGAAACTGCGAAAAAAATTTTGAGAGCGGAGGACGGCTGCCGAAAGTCCGCGTAAAAACGCCCCCCGGGCCTAAAGTTTCACCGTGCAAAATCTCCGGTGATGTTATTATGAAACTAGAATATATTCCGCAGATTCTGAAAGTTATTGCGATAGTTAGACTCTTTTAGTTGCTTGGGAATCGTCGTTTAAAGATGGGCATGTGAAACTGCGAAAAAAATTTTGAGAGCGCAGGACGGCTGCCGAAAGTCCGCGTAAAAACGCCCCCCGGGCCTAAAGTTTCACCGTGCAAAATCTCCGGTGATGTTATTATGAAACTAGAATATATTCCGCAGATTCTGAAAGTTATTGCGATAGTTAGACTCTTTTAGTTGCTTGGGAATCGTCGTTTGAAGATGGGCATGTGAAACTGCGAAAAAAATTTTGAGAGCGGAGGACGGCTGCCGAAAGTCCGCGTAAAAACGCCCCCCGGGCCTAAAGTTTCACCGTGCAAAATCTCCGGTGATGTTATTATGAAACTAGAATATATTCCGCAGATTCTGAAAGTTATTGCGATAGTTAGACTCTTTTAGTTGCTTGGGAATCGTCGTTTAAAGATGGGCATGTGAAACTGCGAAAAAAATTTTGAGAGCGCAGGACGGCTGCCGAAAGTCCGCGTAAAAACGCCCCCCGGGCCTAAAGTTTCACCGTGCAAAATCTCCGGTGATGTTATTATGAAACTAGAATATATTCCGCAGATTCTGAAAGTTATTGCGATAGTTAGACTCTTTTAGTTGCTTGGGAATCGTCGTTTAAAGATGGGCATGTGAAACTGCGAAAAAAATTTTGAGAGCGCAGGACGGCTGCCGAAAGTCCGCGTAAAAACGCCCCCCGGGCCTAAAGTTTTACCGTGCAAAATCTCCCGTGATGTTATTATGAAACTAGAATATATTCCGCAGATTCTGAAAGTTATTGCGATAGTTAGACTCTTTTAGTTGCTTGGGAATCGTCGTTTGAAGATGGGCATGTGAAACTGCGAAAAAAATTTTGAGAGCGGAGGACGGCTGCCGAAAGTCCGCGTAAAAACGCCCCCCGGGCCTAAAGTTTCACCGTGCAAAATCTCCGGTGATGTTATTATAAAACTAGAATATATTCCGCAGATTCTGAAAGTTATTGCGATAGTTAGACTCTTTTAGTTGCTTGGGAATCGTCGTTTAAAGATGGGCATGTGAAACTGCGAAAAAAATTTTGAGAGCGCAGGACGGCTGCCGAAAGTCCGCGTAAAAACGCCCCCCGGGCCTAAAGTTTCACCGTGCAAAATCTCCGGTGATGTTATTATGAAACTAGAATATATTCCGCAGATTCTGAAAGTTATTGCGATAGTTAGACTCTTTTAGTTGCTTGGGAATCGTCGTTTGAAGATGGGCATGTGAAACTGCGAAAAAAATTTTGAGAGCGGAGGACGGCTGCCGAAAGTCCGCGTAAAAACGCCCCCCGGGCCTAAAGTTTCACCGTGCAAAATCTCCGGTGATGTTATTATGAAACTAGAATATATTCCGCAGATTCTGAAAGTTATTGCGATAGTTAGACTCTTTTAGTTGCTTGGGAATCGTCGTTTAAAGATGGGCATGTGAAACTGCGAAAAAAATTTTGAGAGCGCAGGACGGCTGCCGAAAGTCCGCGTAAAAACGCCCCCAGGGCCTAAAGTTTCACCGTGCAAAATCTCCGGTGATGTTATTATGAAACTAGAATATATTCCGCAGATTCTGAAAGTTATTGCGATAGTTAGACTCTTTTAGTTGCTTGGGAATCGTCGTTTAAAGATGGGCATGTGAAACTGCGAAAAAAATTTTGAGAGCGCAGGACGGCTGCCGAAAGTCCGCGTAAAAACGCCCCCCGGGCCTAAAGTTTCACCGTGCAAAATCTCCGGTGATGTTATTATGAAACTAGAATATATTCCGCAGATTCTGAAAGTTATTGCGATAGTTAGACTCTTTTAGTTGCTTGGGAATCGTCGTTTGAAGATGGGCATGTGAAACTGCGAAAAAAATTTTGAGAGCGGAGGACGGCTGCCGAAAGTCCGCGTAAAAACGCCCCCCGGGCCTAAAGTTTCACCGTGCAAAATCTCCGGTGATGTTATTATGAAACTAGAATATATTCCGCAGATTCTGAAAGTTATTGCGATAGTTAGACTCTTTTAGTTGCTTGGGAATCGTCGTTTAAAGATGGGCATGTGAAACTGCGAAAAAAATTTTGAGAGCGCAGGACGGCTGCCGAAAGTCCGCGTAAAAACGCCCCCCGGGCCTAAAGTTTCACCGTGCAAAATCTCCGGTGATGTTATTATGAAACTAGAATATATTCCGCAGATTCTGAAAGTTATTGCGATAGTTAGACTCTTTTAGTTGCTTGGGAATCGTCGTTTGAAGATGGGCATGTGAAACTGCGAAAAAAATTTTGAGAGCGGAGGACGGCTGCCGAAAGTCCGCGTAAAAACGCCCCCCGGGCCTAAAGTTTCACCGTGCAAAATCTCCGGTGATGTTATTATGAAACTAGAATATATTCCGCAGATTCTGAAAGTTATTGCGATAGTTAGACTCTTTTAGTTGCTTGGGAATCGTCGTTTAAAGATGGGCATGTGAAACTGCGAAAAAAATTTTGAGAGCGCAGGACGGCTGCCGAAAGTCCGCGTAAAAACGCCCCCCGGGCCTAAAGTTTCACCGTGCAAAATCTCCGGTGATGTTATTATGAAACTAGAATATATTCCGCAGATTCTGAAAGTTATTGCGATAGTTAGACTCTTTTAGTTGCTTGGGAATCGTCGTTTGAAGATGGGCATGTGAAACTGCGAAAAAAATTTTGAGAGCGGAGGACGGCTGCCGAAAGTCCGCGTAAAAACGCCCCCCGGGCCTAAAGTTTCACCGTGCAAAATCTCCGGTGATGTTATTATGAAACTAGAATATATTCCGCAGATTCTGAAAGTTATTGCGATAGTTAGACTCTTTTAGTTGCTTGGGAATCGTCGTTTAAAGATGGGCATGTGAAACTGCGAAAAAAATTTTGAGAGCGCAGGACGGCTGCCGAAAGTCCGCGTAAAAACGCCCCCCGGGCCTAAAGTTTCACCGTGCAAAATCTCCGGTGATGTTATTATGAAACTAGAATATATTCCGCAGATTCTGAAAGTTATTGCGATAGTTAGACTCTTTTAGTTGCTTGGGAATCGTCGTTTGAAGATGGGCATGTGAAACTGCGAAAAAAATTTTGAGAGCGGAGGACGGCTGCCGAAAGTCCGCGTAAAAACGCCCCCCGGGCCTAAAGTTTCACCGTGCAAAATCTCCGGTGATGTTATTATGAAACTAGAATATATTCCGCAGATTCTGAAAGTTATTGCGATAGTTAGACTCTTTTAGTTGCTTGGGAATCGTCGTTTAAAGATGGGCATGTGAAACTGCGAAAAAAATTTTGAGAGCGCAGGACGGCTGCCGAAAGTCCGCGTAAAAACGCCCCCCGGGCCTAAAGTTTCACCGTGCAAAATCTCCGGTGATGTTATTATGAAACTAGAATATATTCCGCAGATTCTGAAAGTTATTGCGATAGTTAGACTCTTTTAGTTGCTTGGGAATCGTCGTTTAAAGATGGGCATGTGAAACTGCGAAAAAAATTTTGAGAGCGCAGGACGGCTGCCGAAAGTCCGCGTAAAAACGCCCCCCGGGCCTAAAGTTTCACCGTGCAAAATCTCCGGTGATGTTATTATGAAACTAGAATATATTCCGCAGATTCTGAAAGTTATTGCGATAGTTAGACTCTTTTAGTTGCTTGGGAATCGTCGTTTGAAGATGGGCATGTGAAACTGCGAAAAAAATTTTGAGAGCGGAGGACGGCTGCCGAAAGTCCGCGTAAAAACGCCCCCCGGGCCTAAAGTTTCACCGTGCAAAATCTCCGGTGATGTTATTATGAAACTAGAATATATTCCGCACATTCTGAAAGTTATTGCGATAGTTAGACTCTTTTAGTTGCTTGGGAATCGTCGTTTAAAGATGGGCATGTGAAACTGCGAAAAAAATTTTGAGAGCGCAGGACGGCTGCCGAAAGTCCACGTAAAAACGCCCCCCGGGCCTAAAGTTTCACCGTGCAAAATCTCCGGTGATGTTATTATGAAACTAGAATATATTCCGCAGATTCTGAAAGTTATTGCGATAGTTAGACTCTTTTAGTTGCTTGGGAATCGTCGTTTGAAGATGGGCATGTGAAACTGCGAAAAAAATTTTGAGAGCGGAGGTCGGCTGCCGAAAGTCCGCGTAAAAACGCCCCCCGGTCCTAAAGTTTCACCGTGCAAAATCTCCGGTGATGTTATTATGAAACTAGAATATATTCCGCAGATTCTGAAAGTTATTGCGATAGTTAGACTCTTTTAGTTGCTTGGGAATCGTCGTTTAAAGATGGGCATGTGAAACTGCGAAAAAAATTTTGAGAGCGCAGGACGGCTGCCGAAAGTCCGCGTAAAAACGCCCCCCGGGCCTAAAGTTTCACCGTGCAAAATCTCCGGTGATGTTATTATGAAACTAGAATATATTCCGCAGATTCTGAAAGTTATTGCGATAGTTAGACTCTTTTAGTTGCTTGGGAATCGTCGTTTAAAGATGGGCATGTGAAACTGCGAAAAAAATTTTGAGAGCGCAGGACGGCTGCCGAAAGTCCGCGTAAAAACGCCCCCCGGGCCTAAAGTTTCACCGTGCAAAATATCCGGTGATGTTATTATGAAACTAGAATATATTCCGCAAATTCTGAAAGTTATTGCGATAGTTAGACTCTTTTAGTTGCTTGGGAATCGTCGTTTGAAGATGGGCATGTGAAACTGTGAAAAAAATTTTGAGAGCGGAGGACGGCTGCCGAAAGTCCGCGTAAAAAACGCCCCCCGGGCCTAAAGTTTCACCGTGCAAAATCTCCGGTGATGTTATTATGAAACTAGAATATATTCCGCAGATTCTGAAAGTTATTGCGATAGTTAGACTCTTTTAGTTGCTTGGGAATCGTCGTTTAAAGATGGGCATGTGAAACTGCGAAAAAAATTTTGAGAGCGCAGGACGGCTGCCGAAAGTCCGCGTAAAAACGCCCCCCGGGCCTAAAGTTTCACCGTTCAAAATCTCCGGTGATGTTATTATGAAACTAGAATATATTCCGCAGATTCTGAAAGTTATTGCGATAGTTAGACTCTTTTAGTTGCTTGGGAATCGTCGTTTGAAGATGGGCATGTGAAACTGCGAAAAAAATTTTGAGAGCGGAGGACGGCTGCCGAAAGTCCGCGTAAAAACGCCCCCCGGGCCTAAAGTTTCACCGTGCAAAATCTCCGGTGATGTTATTATGAAACTAGAATATATTCCGCAGATTCTGAAAGTTATTGCGATAGTTAGACTCTTTTAGTTGCTTGGGAATCGTCGTTTAAAGATGGGCATGTGAAACTGCGAAAAAAATTTTGAGAGCGCAGGACGGCTGCCGAAAGTCCGCGTAAAAACGCCCCCCGGGCCTAAAGTTTCACCGTGCAAAATCTCCGGTGATGTTATTATGAAACTAGAATATATTCCGCAGATTCTGAAAGTTATTGCGATAGTTAGACTCTTTTAGTTGCTTGGGAATCGTCGTTTAAAGATGGGCATGTGAAACTGCGAAAAAAATTTTGAGAGCGCAGGACGGCTGCCGAAAGTCCGCGTAAAAACGTCCCCCGGGCCTAAAGTTTCACCGTGCAAAATCTCCGGTGATGTTATTATGAAACTAGAATATATTCCGCAGATTCTGAAAGTTATTGCGATAGTTAGACTCTTTTAGTTGCTTGGGAATCGTCGTTTGAAGATGGGCATGTGAAACTGCGAAAAAAATTTTGAGAGCGGAGGACGGCTGCCGAAAGTCCGCGTAACGCCCCCCGGGCCTAAAGTTTCACCGTGCAAAATCTCCGGTGATGTTATTATGAAACTAGAATATATTCCGCAGATTCTGAAAGTTATTGCGATAGTTAGACTCTTTTAGTTGCTTGGGAGTCGTCGTTTAAAGATGGGCATGTGAAACTGCGAAAAAAATTTTGAGAGCGCAGGACGGCTGCCGAAAGTCCGCGTAAAAACGCCCCCCGGGCCTAAAGTTTCACCGTGCAAAATCTCCGGTGATGTTATTATGAAACTAGAATATATTCCGCAGATTCTGAAAGTTATTGCGATAGTTAGACTCTTTTAGTTGCTTGGGAATCGTCGTTTGAAGATGGGCATGTGAAACTGCGAAAAAAATTTTGAGAGCGGAGGACGGCTGCCGAAAGTCCGCGTAAAAACGCCCCCCGGGCCTAAAGTTTCACCGTGCAAAATCTCCGGTGATGTTATTATGAAACTAGAATATATTCCGCAGATTCTGAAAGTTATTGCGATAGTTAGACTCTTTTAGTTGCTTGGGAATCGTCGTTTAAAGATGGGCATGTGAAACTGCGAAAAAAATTTTGAGAGCGCAGGACGGCTGCCGAAAGTCCGCGTAAAAACGCCCCCCGGGCCTAAAGTTTCACCGTGCAAAATCTCCGGTGATGTTATTATGAAACTAGAATATATTCCGCAGATTCTGAAAGTTATTGCGATAGTTAGACTCTTTTAGTTGCTTGGGAATCGTCGTTTGAAGATGGGCATGTGAAACTGCGAAAAAAATTTTGAGAGCGGAGGACGGCTGCCGAAAGTCCGCGTAAAAACGCCCCCCGGGCCTAAAGTTTCACCGTGCAAAATCTCCGGTGATGTTATTATGAAACTAGAATATATTCCGCAGATTCTGAAAGTTATTGCGATAGTTAGACTCTTTTAGTTGCTTGGGAATCGTCGTTTAAAGATGGGCATGTGAAACTGCGAAAAAAATTTTGAGAGCGCAGGACGGCTGCCGAAAGTCCGCGTAAAAACGCCCCCCGGGCCTAAAGTTTCACCGTGCAAAATCTCCGGTGATGTTATTATGAAACTAGAATATATTCCGCAGATTCTGAAAGTTATTGCGATAGTTAGACTCTTTTAGTTGCTTGGGAATCGTCGTTTGAAGATGGGCATGTGAAACTGCGAAAAAAATTTTGAGAGCGGAGGACGGCTGCCGAAAGTCCGCGTAAAAACGCCCCCCGGGCCTAAAGTTTCACCGTGCAAAATCTCCGGTGATGTTATTATGAAACTAGAATATATTCCGCAGATTCTGAAAGTTATTGTGATAGTTAGACTCTTTTAGTTGCTTGGGAATCGTCGTTTAAAGATGGGCATGTGAAACTGCGAAAAAAATTTTGAGAGCGCAGGACGGCTGCCGAAAGTCCGCGTAAAAACGCCCCCCGGGCCTAAAGTTTCACCGTGCAAAATCTCCGGTGATGTTATTATGAAACTAGAATATATTCCGCAGATTCTGAAAGTTATTGCGATAGTTAGACTCTTTTAGTTGCTTGGGAATCGTCGTTTGAAGATGGGCATGTGAAACTGCGAAAAAAATTTTGAGAGCGGAGGACGGCTGCCGAAAGTCCGCGTAAAAACGCCCCCCGGGCCTAAAGTTTCACCGTGCAAAATCTCCGGTGATGTTATTATGAAACTAGAATATATTCCGCAGATTCTGAAAGTTATTGCGATAGTTAGACTCTTTTAGTTGCTTGGGAATCGTCGTTTAAAGATGGGCATGTGAAACTGCGAAAAAAATTTTGAGAGCGCAGGACGGCTGCCGAAAGTCCGCGTAAAAACGCCCCCCGGGCCTAAAGTTTCACCGTGCAAAATCTCCGGTGATGTTATTATGAAACTAGAATATATTCCGCAGATTCTGAAAGTTATTGCGATAGTTAGACTCTTTTAGTTGCTTGGGAATCGTCGTTTGAAGATGGGCATGTGAAACTGCGAAAAAAATTTTGAGAGCGGAGGACGGCTGCCGAAAGTCCGCGTAAAAACGCCCCCGGGCCTAAAGTTTCACCGTGCAAAATCTCCGGTGATGTTATTATGAAACTAGAATATATTCCGCAGATTCTGAAAGTTATTGCGATAGTTAGACTCTTTTAGTTGCTTGGGAATCGTCGTTTAAAGATGGGCATGTGAAACTGCGAAAAAAATTTTGAGAGCGCAGGACGGCTGCCGAAAGTCCGCGTAAAAACGCCCCCCGGGCCTAAAGTTTCACCGTGCAAAATCTCCGGTGATGTTATTATGAAACTAGAATATATTCC
>CAWVNO010002137.1:0-38423 GCA_963930645.1 Salticus scenicus | reverse complement strand
TATCAAACTGGTGACAGATACATTTTTTCAAGGAAAAAGGCAATACAAATATTTATTTTTTCTTTACGAGTGCCTCATAGAATAAATAAAAAGAAACTAATAAGAGTTGTAGTTTTTAAACAGCATTTTCATTTATATTTTTTAATTCCGCGAACGTCAGAAAACGTAACTTTCAAATGTATAAAAATTAATATTTATTTCCCTTATCATACTTCATTACCAAATGCTTCTATATTTGTTATATGAAATTTGTATTCTTGTTATCTTCATTTATTACAAAATAAAAATTTTTTGATAAATTGTATGATAAAATTATCCAATCTCTACTTTTAAAATAATCTGGTATGGCACTTACAGTTGGTATAATATTAAAATATGAGGTTTATGAGAAACATTTTTCGTGCTTTAAAAATAGATCAATAAATTTTTAGAAATGCTTTTTCAAATGCGTCATTAGAAACATATTCTAGATGCGGTGACTACCATATCTCACAACCCCCCTTTTTAACATTTTAGTCATATTCATTAAGTATTTTAGTCATTTAAAAATTTTTTACACCTATTTCAGCTTTTTTTTATGTGTGTGCAATTCTGCCGAAACCACTGTCTGAAAAAAAATTAACTAATTTTGTTTAGCCCTGTATAATTTATGTATGTACCAAATATTGTATCTAAATTTAGCACAGCAAAAACCCCAAAAAATTAATGATTAAAAAAATAATAATAAGAAGAAATAAAGTAAGAATAACAATTGCATGACATAATTTGGAATACTATTCAAGCCATTTTTTAATATTGTACTAATACATCGGAATTCTTTTGTTTAGAACTGAGGGTAAATATTTTTCATAATGTGAAATGTACCCAACTTCTTTGTGTACTTCTGTTATCTGATGATAAATATTTTTCATAATGTGAATTGTACCGGAATTCATTTGTGCAGTTCCTTTTAACTGAGGATACATATTTTTCATAACGTGAAATAGTTTCGTGCATTAAAAGAGTATACTTTGAAGACTATAAGTTTAAAGAATACAACATAATATAACTGCAGCCTAAATATGTTAAAATGTACCTGCCAGAAATTTCGCCCATAGGCGTAATGTACTTGAATATTATTTTATGTCACTGTACACGAAGAATTTGTTTGGTTAAAAAATATTTGCATCCCCATAAGATACAGATTTTGAACACCAAGTCCAGATTTTCTGCTTGTGTGTGCGTTTGTGTTAATGTCAGTCTCACACACATTCAACCGCTATAAACCTGAATTTAAAGTGCAAAGGTCCTCAAACCATGTAAATAAGTCAAATCTAAATTTTGGAAATTCAACCTTAAGTCAATAGTTTCTCTCTCATATATGAGTAAGACGATGTAAACATTAAGACCATAATTAAACTTTTAATATAACTACTATTCTCAAGCTTTTGTCATAAATATCTCTTTATAATACAGTAGCAAATGCAGCAATTCCAGAAAATACTTCATTTGGCGTTCTAACTCAATATATATATATATTTCTATGTACGATTTAAATGAAGAGGAGGTAAAGTATGGCATTTTCAAGTTAGATCTTCTTGGGTGCATTAAGGCCTAAATTAGAAACAGTATTTCATTCGAATAGGTTTCGCAATTGAAAGTATATTATTTTTAATTCATTTTTTAGAGTAAATAACGACATTACATATATTATGAATAAATCTATATGTTATATCCATCTATTTTTACATGTGAGTACAAATGTAGTATTTCAAAATTTTAAAGCTCTAAAAAGTTAATATTTTGTCATTTTCTGAACAGTAGTTTTGTTATACATTAATTTTTACAGTTTCGTTTTGAAAGTAGTATGTTGTGTCCACTACAAATGTTTTTACATAATATGTTGATAAAATGCACTAAATTTAGTAAGTACAAAACTTTGAATAAATACCATAAAATACAAGAACTATTGTTTCGGATCAAAAGAAAGCACGACGCTTCGTCAGGCGAACAAAGTAGGTACAAATGCTGCATACAAAGCGGCAACACACAAGTTTGCAGCACTCGTGCCTTCTTTGTTTGCTTGACGAAGAGTCATGTTAGTCATGTTTTGTTTCTACCCAAAACAATTGTTGCGAGTTCTTGTATTTTATGGCGTTAATTTAAAGCTTTGTACTTAATTCTTTTAAATACCAGTTAAGTTTTTATTTATTTATTATACTGCACTAAGTTTAATTAACACAATTTTTCATAATAAGAATGTTTTATATACAATCTGGCAAAATACTAATCATTAGATGCTCAGCTATATCTATGAAAAATAGTAACAGTGAGTAAAAGTATGCCACCTTTCATTCGATATCTAGCCAAATTAACTCAGCATAAATTTACATAACTACCATCTCAATTAACTTATTTGATATAATTTATACACTGTGGAAGTATACGAAGAAAATGGCGATACAGCAGCAGCATCTGTCGGCTGATATATACCAAAATTAATCCAGCGTAGTTTACTAGATAAAAATGCTTATTTTAGATGAGAAATTTTCTGCAAACGTACACTGTATAAGGTTAGTACAATCTTCAATAAATATGGTAAATGTGAGACTAGCAGTGTCATTTACTTATTAGTATGTACTAGAACTTGATAATTTTCGAATTAAAACAAAATATAATTTTTATTAAATTCTGTGTATTATTTCAGGATTTAGAACTGTCGAAATATTTTAGTTACATTTTCGAAAAATGAACATATTTTATTCTGGATATCTCAAAACCTGTTAATTAATCGAAAATCAGAAGTCAAAATTTGTTCAAATCCAAAACGTTCTTCGATGAATTGAGAATAATGTAAAAAGAAAAAAATATTGTAACTTATTTGCAACTATCATAAGGCAAACATCTTTCTATCACATCGCATATGCCTTTTTAAATTCAGTGCTAAGGGCTAAAATAAATGGATATTTTTGGAACATGTAGGAAACGTACTTCCTTTATAGAAGAATAAAGATAACATCTACTTGCTTTTATAGAACAGGAAAGATAGAACATGTGTCCACATTTGTACACATTTGAATAAAAAAAAAATAATAATAATTAAAATGCATTCCTTATTACAAATTTACTTAAACTAACACTATGCTTCAAATCTATCTATTTATTTAACGATGTATATATCTGTACTGATAAGTATAAAGGATTTAAGTCCATATTCTTGATTTTTCAGGAGACGAAAAATAAAGTTAAACTAACTAAAAACTAATCAGAACAATCGATTAGGAAAAAGGGATTATGTTGATTTATACCCTTTATACGGTTCAGTGATTGTCAACCTTTATTTAGTAAAGGGAAAAACTGAATTAAATATTTTATACAAAGATTAATGCTAAATTTCTGACTTGAATCTTTTTTTACCAATTAATTTTCTCAAAAACTAAATGACATGGATTTAAATCCTTTATACCAATCGACAGAGAATGTTTTTCTGGGTCTAACTATGTACTTAACTCAAAATCAACATTTTTGGACTTAAATCCTTTATACTTATCAGTACAGATATATACATACCTCTTTCAATTCAAGATAATTTTTTCTTGAAGGTTTAGTTTATAATTTCATTATTAATTCAAGGTTAATTATGTGTTTTTATTTCTCTGAAAAAAATTTTGTCATTACTTCATCTAATTCATTTCAGGTTAAATTTTCTTGTCGGTTCGTTTTATGTATATCGAATCCCACTTAAAAAAATTTTTGGTGGCTGTTGAATTAAAAAGTCGCGCAATCTACACCAGGTGGCACTGTCTACCGATTGAACTGTTGCCAAGTTTCCGAGCCACGCGACAGGCATCTAGTTTAGGAAACTACGGTACACCTCAAGTTAAATAACATGATTTAGTAAACGCGGAAATTCGAAGATTATTGTTTGAAAGAAGAATACGTGAGGAAAAATAATATATATATATATTTTAATTATTATAATTAACATTTAATAATTTTTATAAGATTTTTTCAAACGAATTCTCTGTTTTAATTTTGTTGTGACATTTTCGCATTCGTTTACTGTACCGTTTGTAAGCTAATATTATTTAAATTTTATCGCATGACGTAACATAACATTAAATTATTATTATTATTACGTACAAAATCAAACACTGGAAGATTTTTCTTTAATTATTAAATATATTATTGAAAGAAAGCGCAATATTATTTATTTTCGATTATTCTAATCTCGGCATAAAATTCACATTTACTATGGGAAAACAATTTAAAACAATGTAATATGTCTCATTACTTTTAAAAATATAGATCTCACACATTTAAAATTATGAATTCAAGTACAGTAGACAACTATATAACGGCGGATATTCATTCTGGGCAATAGGAAATCATTTTATATGGGACATTCTTTATCAGACCAATTTATGCAAATTCAGTCCATAACTGGAAATTTTTATTTAATTTAATTTTGTTGTTTTGTTTTATTTTTTGTTGTTTTCTAAGTAAGGTTCCGATGTTTACTAAATAAATTAGTCTATTTTTGAAAGATTAACGCATTCCAGGCGAGACATTTTGATTGCATTTCAAAAAGATAATAAACTCCACCCTCTGGCTTTTTCTGAAATAATATTTTACTTAAAAAATGTTTCTTGATTCCTTAATGTTTGACTCTTTAAAGAACTCTAGAACATATAAACGAGTGAAAGTTTCCGTTGTGATTGTTGATGACAAAATTTCAATTATTTAACACTTTCGTGACCGCTGAAGTGGATTCACGACATTTGAATGTCTGTAACTCCGCCAATTGACGTTTCTTTCAAAATTTTTAGGCATTATCCTAACCCTTTGCGGCGCAAGACAATTCGGATTATTTAAATTATACTGCCACCGGAATTCATGAACTAAATTAAACAAAAAGAAATTTTAAATTTTAAGGTTAAAAAAACCGGCTTTTTCTGATATGTTATAAACGTAAATTTTTGCTAAAAAATTTCCGGTATGAATTTTTGCAGCTGGATCTTAAATTTTGCGTCCTCGCAGCGAGGACAGCGCGCGTTAAGGGGTTAAGTATATAACCAAAATTCGTATTTTTACAATGAATATAAAATGGATGCAACTAAGCTGATTAGAAAAACGTAATTATAATGTATATACATTTTCAATATAAATGTGATTCAGAAAATTTTGTTCTGAAATATTGTAACTTCGAAGATTAACACCCACAGGCGGCCCTTACTGTCGAAAAGACAAAAGCATGCGGTCGCGAAAGTGTTAATCATGAATTTTGTTAAAAAATTTGATGTTTTAGAGAAACGTATGAAGGCGTGACCTATTACCCAATATGGAATGATTTTGAACCGTATCTCCTTTTTATTGAATTTTAAATATCATTTCTCAGATTTTAGTTTAAATCCTGTTATCTATATTTTTGTATATTGTATGTTGTAAGTTTCTACGCCTCAAATTAAATGTAAAACTTTATAGTACACTTTCATGCGGGGGCTTACTGTATAAAATAAAAATATATCCAACAGAAATAAATATTTTTTTTTTCTTAAATATTAAACACTTTATTTTTATTTTTACCCCTATTATTATTATTATCATTATCACTATTATTCTTTTATCTTGCTATCTAGATTTTTGTAATTCAATATTGGAGGGTTCATATTTTTATGTATAAGTGACGCATTAAATGTCTACGTGTATTAAATAAAAACCACTTAATTTTTTTTATTTTATAAGTGAAGACAGTATATTTTGTAAATCAGTTTCGTTTTATATTTTATAATTAAAATTTCTGTACTTTTTTTTCGGTGTTAAACTTAACAAATAATATATATTCTATGGTAGATCATGATTTATTTTTTCTAAATGTATAGACGGACCCCTAATACATTTTCGCTTGTATCTCTATCTAGAATTCATTTAAAATATATAAACAGGTATATTTTCCGAACTGCCTTGATCTCAGAAATATGAGTATGAAGTCAAAAATAGGTGTTGACTTTGAAAAAAAAATGAAGTTGATGCCTGTTTTAATATTTAGATGACCCCTTAAAGCAAAATCTAACTATACCATTATAAACTAGACACTACTATAGATCGATTGGTACCAACCGCATGTTTTTACGATAATTTAGAGCAAAATTAAGTGTGTGTGTGGGGGGGGGGGCATTTTTTTTTCCGACTGTACCCGTAGTTTCATTATTAACTTAGAGATTAAAAAAAATCGTATAATTAGAAAGCTTTTAATACAGGCTTTCAAATGATATATAACAAGTACATATTTTTTAATTGTTTTACTTTAAGGTCAAATATTTTGACATTTTACCTCCAATACCTCAAAAAGTACACATTTAATTTTCTTTTAAAAATTATATGTTATTTTTACATTTAATATATATAACTATTGCAAATTCCAACACGTGACGACCATGGGATGCTGAGTTATAAACTAATATGCAATCCTAAATCAGTATTTTCATACTAAGATAATGTAATTTATTCCCATATTTTGTTCCCTAATTAACTTAGAGATATGAGATTGGTATCATTAGAAAGCTTATAATACAGGCTTTTAAATTATATATCACATGTATATATTTTTTAATTTTTTTTTTTTTCATTTTAAGGTTAAACATTTTTACCTTTAAACTCCAATATCTAAAAAAGTGTACGTTTAATTTTCATTGAAAAATATATGTTATTATTTCATTTATTATCTATAACTATTGAAAATTTCAACATGGGACGGCCATGGGATACTGAGTTATATGTATTAACTAACTAATGTAACAAAAATACATACTTTCAATTAATTATATATGTAAAATTTGCTAATTTTTAACTGACAAAGATTTTTTGAAAGAACGTTTTGATTTTTACTTATTTTTTCTCTAATAATTATATGATTGTGTTTGATTCTCAAAATGTAAAATTATTAAATTAAAAGTATCTAGAGTTATATCATTCTTCAATTTTAAGTAATAAACAATTGTCTTATGCTTTATGCTTAATTCGTAAATATTAACAAATTAATTGACTACTATAAAATTCATAATTGAAATCAAGAGACTTTAAAATTTTCTATGCTACGAAGTGGGAGGAAATAAAATTAAATTTTTACTTTTATTTAAAACAACAGAGTTTTTTATGACGAAACATAAATGGAGAATAAATGGATATTATCTTTCTATAAATCGTCTGAATTTCTTTCTGATTTACATAAAAGCTTTTGGATAAATTTTATATTTAGATTTTCTCTCTGAAAACAAATTTTAAGAATCTAGTTTACCCATCCGTCAAATTTTGGAATGGGAGTAGGGTAGCAAACAAAAAAATCTCTTCACGGGGAAAATAAGTTTCTTTCTTTCTTTTTCTTTTCCAAAAAAGTTTTGAAAATAATATATTTTAAAAAAAGCTTTAACGTTATATATTAAGCTTTTCTCTTTTTAAAAGTAGCAATTTTATGGAAGTTTTTCACTTAGATTCAGTGATGAAATTTAAAAATGGTTTTAAATTTAAATTTTAACATATAAGTGATTTAAGAGTTTATTTTTCTGATGACATACAGTCAGCAACAAAAGTCTCTGAACACTAGCAAAAATTCCTATATAAAAAAAATACACTTAATAGAGTTTTGTTAAATAAATCCTTGTCGAATCCTGTTTTTAGACTAAGAACAGGATTCGACAAGGTTTTTTTTAAACAAAACTGAATTAAAAGTGCGTACTTTTTCTACATAGGATTTTTGCTAGTGTTCGGAGACATTTGTTACCGACTGTACATTAATTCTTAAGATAGTTTTCTTAAATAGTATATGTACGTAAAAAGAGAATTTTAAAAAATTTGCTTTTGAATATGAGCAAATTGCTTTTGAAACAATTCGATCAAAATAAGTTAAAATACAGCTCTCAATTTTGTAATCTTTTAGATTTTGTATTATTTTACATGTTACTGAGCAAATGAAATTTCCCATAGAATACCAAATTAAAAAGAAATTTCTTACACGGAGCATATAAGTTTAACCATAATAATAAATATTAAATAGTGAAATAATACTTTTAGACAGAAATTGGCTTTTTGGTTATATTATACCTTTGACCAAAAAATAGTTTTATCCAGTTTTTTTTTAATTCAATCAATATTATACGTTGATTGCAAATAAATATGAGTAAATCCTCTATTCGTTTTTCTTTCGTTTTAAATAGAATTTAAATGCAGCTTATTTTGTTTCCGATAACGTTTTGAAGTTTACGATATTTGAACAGGGGTTTTATAAAGATAGTTAAATTATTCGATTGATAAATTTTGCAAAAGAAATTTGTTGACGCTTGCGCTTGCGTAATTAATTGTTGTTTACTTAAAGATGATCATATTCCATCAGATATGCAATATTTTTACATACTAGTTGCAGCATGTTATGTGTAATGTACTTTGTCAAATTACCTAAAGTGACCTTGCATTGGTTTAAATATGCTGCATGCTATATGAATACATATTTTTAAATCAGGTAATTAAACACAATTACGAAAGCTATATAATTTTATAAATATGTGCTATTCAGATACAAATGAAAATAGAGCCTTATATTCATGTACCCTAATTACAAAGCATTTTAAACGTAGCTTTTTACAAAGCGATTCCGAAAATCCGGTATTTTCATTATTTTTTTTTTTAGTGGTCCCCTTTTTGTTCTCAGGAGTAAACTTTCTCTGAAATCTATGAGGTATAAGATGTACTTTACAAGCCCGTGGCTACAATATAATCCGTCAATAATTATTCTAGATATTCGACAAAAAATGTAAAAGTCCAGGGATTTACGGTGATTTATGGCTAAGTAGAGTATAAATATTCTATCTGAACAAAAATTGAAATTAGCAGTATTATGTTTGTAACATGAAAAGGGAAGTTATCTTTATAAAATAGCAATTTAACAAACAAATTATCATTTAAATATATTTATTTCAAACACAGTTCATAAGGTTATTGTTACGTATATAATAAAATATTTCTTAATACTTAAATAAAATAAAAGATACTTAAAATCACGAAGCCAGGAACTCGAACAAAACAGGGCTCTTTCTTACATTTTCGAATCCTTTATATACATTTTCTATATACAAAATATGCTATGTACATATATACATTCGTATTAACAATAAAAGTATAATTGAGTAAAGGCATCTTTCTTTTTCGTAACATTATTAAAGATACCAGCGTAGCTCAGCTATTCCCGCCGAAGTCTCAAAGTAAACACTAAACTTTTTCTCTTCTCTCGTAACCAGCGCATGCGCCTCTCGCACCATACTAGCAGATGCTCATTTGGAAACCGAAAGTATTCTCCACATTTTCTCCCACCTTTTGAGTGGATAATCTGAAAATAACTCGAAACATACTTAAATACATGATACTAAAATATGAACTTAGATGAAAAACAAAATAGTTATATAAACAAATAAATTAAAAATTAAAGTCACTTGGTAAAGTTACAGTCAAATAGAAATTTTTACAGTTCTTCCACTGCTCGTTGTTACAGGAACATTGTCATCACTTTCATTATCAGTTTTGGTAGAATGGTCTAGCTGCTCAAGTCTATATAAACGTTGTATAGGACGCAAAAATTCGGCTTTTTCAGTTTTCACCACAGCAAGTCTTCTTATGCCATCAGGTCCAGGGATCAATCTTAACACTCTGGCCATATTCCAGAAAGCACGTTTTTTTTTTTTTTTTTTTTTGTCATCCTCTAATAAAACAAATTCGCCCACTTCCAGCGGCTTATCCTTGTAGTTTCTTATGGACTGTTGACGTAGATATCCTAAATATTCCGTGCGAAATCGTAATCTGAGGTTCTCTCTCATTTTCTGTAGATACTTAGCCCGTTTACTGAGCTTCTTTTTGTCCAAAATGTCAATGTCAGACACACCAGAATGGGGAATTTCGCGCAAAAACATCTCGGAAGATAAAGGGGACAAATCGTTCACATCTTCGGACACGTAAGTAACCCTAACAGCAGAAAATGTTCCAGAAACGTAACAGTTATATAACATTGAAACATTATAAACATTTCTGAAACGTTTAAAAACGTCCAGATTGCTTTCCGATTAGTTTCAAAAACGTAGAAATGTCCGCGATCGTAACAAAAAATCAGATATGTAACAGAAACGTTACAATCACTTTACAGATAGAAAATCAAAAAGGGCGAATGTTTCAGAAAGGTATCAGAGAGTGTGTTACGTTTTTGAAAGATTGTAAGCTTTTTACAACATAACTGAAACATTCTGTGCTGTATGGGAAGTGGTCTACTATTAATTATTTTTCACAATCTCACAAAATGGTTTGCAGTTCTTCATAACCAAGTGCAGCACGCCCCAAAATTTTTCTTAAGATTTGTTTAACCATTTGAATGAGGCGCTCCCACCAACCTCCCCACCACGGGGCGGTCGGAGGGTTAAATTTCCACTGAATTTTTTTTCAGCAACTTTGGAGCTAATACTCTCCCAGTCTAGTGCGTGCAAACGCTTCTCTGCTCCCCTAAAGTTCGTACCGTTGTCTGAATATATAATTGATGGTCTTCCACGTCGTGAAATGAAACGCCTTAATGATTGCAAAACATTCTCGGTTGTTAAAGATGTGATCAACTCTAAATGAATTGGTCTATAGACGGCACAGGTAAACAGTACAATATAAGATTTTTGGCCTCCTTTCAAATAGAGTGGTCCAACTAGATCGACGCCTACGATTTCAAAAATAGCTGCATCGTTTACTCGTTCCTTTGGCAAAGGACCTGGTGGAACATCAGAATGTTTGACTTTAAATCTTTGGCATTTAACGCACTTTCGTATACAATTTCGTATAGTCTTACGAGCTCTAATAATCCAGTATTTTCTCGCAAGTATGACATCATCAATTTAACACCAGCGTGTAGTAATTCATTGTGAGTATGCATTATTAACAGTCGAAACACTGGATGATCGGACGGTAAAATCACAGAAAATTTAAAACTGCTAGTGTCATTTCTACAAGAAATATTTTTTTTTTTTGATCTGATTAAACCATCCCTGTCAATCATCGGTCTAAGGTTTTGAAGTTTGTCGTAATTTGTGTTATTAAATGAATCCTTTTGCACCAATTTCAGAAGAGCGATTTCAGCTCTTTCAAGTTCGGAAGCTGACAAAGCCTTTGAGGATTCATTGGGGAATTTTCTTAGCTTAAAGTAAAATCTGTGGATAAACGCTAGCATGCGAATGATCTTTCTTATAGATGAAAAATACTTGTAATACCAGTCGCTGTTATGGTCGGTTTTGCTTAAGGCAGTAATTACAGTTTCTCGTATTTCTGAGCCAACCAAATCCTCATCCAGCGAATCCTCTGAATTTGGCCAACTCTCTTCGTTATTGCGTAACCACTCGGGTCCCTCCCACCATCTAAGTTGTGACAATTTTTCGGCTGAACATCCTCTAGAAGCAATATCGGCAGGGTTAAGAGCACCCGGAACGTGGCGCCACACGGTGGGAGATGTCAAGGAAACTTTTTCACGTACACGATTTTGGACAAAAGTCCCCCAATTTTGATTTCTTTGAATCCAACATAACGAAGTAGTAGAATCCGTACAACAATGAATATCAACACTGGGAAATTGCCTATCTTCTATTACAGACGAAAACAACCGAGCGCCGATCAAGCAAGCAAGGAGCTCTAACTGCGGTATAGTTAGAACCTTTAGAGGCGCTACCCTACTTCTAGCATGTATTAAATTGACGGTCACGTGATCACCTCGACAGACTCTTAAAAACACGCACGCCGCGTAAGACTTTTGACTTGCGTCACAAAATACATGCAAACTTAATGAATCGTCTGGGGAAATATTTAGTCATCTTGGTATCCTTATTCTTGATATTAAATTCAGTTGTTGGATCCATGCTGTAACTTTTCGTACTAAATGATCCGGAAGAATTTCATCCCACTTAAGTTTTAAATTCCATGTTTCCTGCAAAATTAATTTCGGAATCAACGTCACAGGTGCCGTAAATCCATTTGGATCAAAGACTTGATGAGCAATGGCTAAAATTAACCTTTTCGTAATTAGTTTATCGGGCTCATCAATTGACGGCACTTTGCAGGATAAAGTATCACTGTCTGTATACCACGTAAGACACAAGACGGAGATGCTTTCTTCAGTGATAGATTCATTGGCTGGTGTGACACTATGCAAATTAGATTTCCACCCTCGTAAATTAAAATTGCCTGTAGACATTATTATTTGTGACTCCAAGATAAACTTTTTCATTTCTAACTCAGAGTTCAAACTAGTTACACAATTATCGACATATAATGATGACTTAAGAATCTCTGCAGTATTGCTTAAATTTTCGGGTACTTTACTTAAATGATGCTGTAAGGTAGCGGCTAATAAATAGGGACTACATGTTAAACCGAAAACAACCCTTTGATGCCGATACTCCTCAATTTGTTCCGAATTATCTCTACCAAACCACAGAAAACGTAAAAAGTCGCGATCCTTTTCTCTTATTGAAATCTGCAGGAACGCTTTTTCTATATCTGACGTAACACCCACGTAGCTTTTACGAAATTGATTTAGTATTGTTGGAATAATTTCTATTAAATTAGGTCCCGTAGATAAACAATCATTCAATGAAGGAAAACCCTGAGAATGTGAACTCGCATTAAACACTGGCCGTAAACTCGTAGTACTACCCTCTTTTATTATGGGTCTATGCGGTAATTAATGTATCTGTTCTGATTTAGTCTCTGTTACTTTTTCTATTATGCCAAGTGATAACCAATTATCAAAAACCCCATAGTAATCCTCTAAACGGTAATTTTATAAGTAACAATCTATTTTCAATATAATATTTTTACATTCAGTGTATAAATTCATTCTTATGAAATAATCCTTGAGCTTTCATTTATAAGTGATATTATTATCATATGAAATGTTTTTTCTTCATTTAGGTGCTTAGAATGATATTTTAACACTATTATGCTGTGGTATCTGCAATTCCTTTTCCTTATTATTCTGGTAATATTAATTGATAAAAGAATTTCGTACGAACCCATTATCGGCGTGCGACGCTGATCCCTTCTCGGGAGATATGCATCAAAACAAAAGTATAATTTTTAAATATATGCATTTTAAAAAAATTCAGTTATAATCTGAAAGATATAAAATTCAAGTAGCTTTGAACAACAACTGTGAAGAACGATATGTCGTCGCCATGCTCATTTAACTTTTGATTGAAGCTGAAACTTGATTGCTTAATTAATTAATGAAGTAATGACAAAGTCAATTTTTAAAATGAATGAGCTTTATTGAGAGCTTAAAGAGAAGGTGGGCGTTGGACTATCATTTCATTTAATATCTCTATAAACTTAAAAGGGCAGCGTTCATAATTACTTTTAACCTTACATAATTAACCACAAATAATTTTAACTACTTCATTTAAATTCATTAACCCTCACGGCTCAGTAATCTTTCGATAGCGGGAGGATTCCCTTACACCACTATCTACTCGACTTACTATCTCCTACTATATCCGCTAACAACTAACTCCTTCAACCCCCTACTACTTCTAATTCACCATCTACCTCTCTCGGCTACCTCTCTACTATCCATGACTATGAAATACATCGCCTTTTATCTATCTCACTTCCCAAGCTATTAGCATATGGCACATTACAATTGCGTTTATCATTCATCATGGGAACTTACTCTATTAATCAACTGAATCCTAAATTCTTCACATTCACTTGTTGTTCATAAAGTGCGAACTTCGTTTGCAGCGTTATGCTAATATTGCTATACCTCACAGTTCCTCCCCAAAAGAAAAAAAATTTCACGTAAAAATCCACAACGGGTTTTTACCCGGGAAAATTTTAATGTATTACTAGGCAAATAAAAATTAGTTGCAGTGACTTACTGTTTAAAATTAAACTACATAATACTTTAGAGAAAAAAAAAAGAGGAGGGAAACTTAAATTAAATTAAACTGCCCTACAATAACTATTTGCTTTTTTAAAATCTAATAAGGGAAAAAAATTTAAGAGCGCCGGGCTTAAAACTGTCAACTTAGGAAAAATGTATGATAAAAATAGTTGTAAGCTCAACCTAACGTGGTTTACGACAGAAACCCTATGCGCTTTAAACTTAAAGTCCAACGATATACAGCGGGGATGACAGGTCAACTTTCCTTAAATGGAAAGGAAAAAATTTTAATTTTATGAATTTCAACATTAAGTACTTGACTTTAGCACCTTGTAACATTAAGGACTTGACTTGATTTGTAAGATTTGTAACATTAAAATAATTTTATTAAACACAAAATCTTGAAATGTCTTGAGCCATCTGAAGAGTTTATCGAAAAATTTCCAGTTATTCACTATCAGATTGATCTTGAAAGAATTCCGTTGCTGGCATGCATCCAAGAAAGCACTTTTTACTTCAGAAAAGAAAAACGCTGCTGGCAAACTTCCAAGAAAGCACCTTCTAATTCAGAGATCCAAAGTCTTTGGCAAATGTCCAAAAAATACCTCCTTCCAAAAATTATCAGTTTTCATTTCAAAGTAACAATCAGGAGATCTTGAGATTAACAACTGGACATCAGAATTTCTAAAATTAAAACTCTTTTTAACGTATAAATCAAAATAGAAGGTACACTACAACTTGTGTATAGATAAATGACATAATAATTGTATAGATAAGCAATATTTTCAGCTAGCTATTTGCATACGGAAAAAAACTAAATTGTTAGTTTATTAAGGTTAGTCGTTAAACACGAATTTACATGCAAAATAGCGAAAAAAAAAATTCTTTTTAACCCCATACTAATAATATATACATAGACTTTTAGTTAGTATACAAAAGTTTACAATAAGAAATATTCATTTTATACACTTATCAAATTTCATTTTATATATGCAAATACAATATGGACAGAAATACCAAAAAAAGGGGGAAATATTTACAAAGGCTAAAAAACATGTTATATTACCCGCTCTGCTGGCGATGGCTATAAAATAAAAGAAGATTTTAAAGTACATACATGCATATATTATATAACAGAAAAAAAAAATTATGACATGTAAACAATACATGAAATTTCGGAAGTTTGAAAGTTCATGCTAAAAGTTTAAATTTTGACTTTTGATATTTTAAAAAGTTCATGGCTTTTAGCTCATGGTTGAAAGTCCAAATGGCTTTTTTACTACATGTCGTAGATTTTAGGACTGTTCTGCTGGAAATACACTTTACAATGGAAAAAATATAGAACCATAGCACCTAATATATAGATTCCTTTATAGCAGCAAAACAAGAGATGCGGGTCAGACTGGCCTGTAGAGTTGTTATAGAGATTTCAGTGCTGGTGGCTCGCAGATCCAGGTCAGACGTTGCAGGGTCGGTGTCCGGAGGAGGCTTCGAATCTGGTGGCTGGGCACTCTCCGGAGGGGGTTGTAAGCCTGGAATCTGATCCTTGTGTTGAGGGGGTTTCGAACCTGGTGCCTGGTCACTCTCCGGAAGGAGTGTTGCACCCGGAGCCTATTCACTGTTCGGAGGAGGTTGTGAACTCTGAATCTGGTCCTTGTGGTGAGGGGGTTTCGAGCCCGTCACCTTGTTACTGTTCGTAGTTACAACAGAAGACTGCTGTCGCTCTGTGCTTTTGAATGCAAGGCTGCTGGAGTTTGTTGAAACCTCACAAGAGGTCAATTGCACTTTCGAAATTACCTTCTTTAAAACAACCTCATTTTCTTTTATTTTAGCGTTTAAACTAGTGGCACAGTTATCGGACTTTTCTGTTCGATTTACGACCGTATCGTTGAATTTACATACTAGATGTGCAGAACTAAAGTTAGTTAAGACTGCATTTTGAAATGTATTACTTTCAATTTCTCTTACACGAGCTTCAGTTACATTTGATGATATTTCGGACTGAACCGGTTCAACATTTTCGTTTACTTTAGTCGGAGTGTCATTTAGACAATTAAAGTTCAGTTTTTCATTGGAAATAACCGACTGCGTCTTCTGCATAGCTTCAATGCTGTTATCTAAAGGCGGGTTACAATGATTAACCGCAATATTTAATTGTTTTACACTTTCACTCGGTTTTTACGGTTTCAGCAGCCACAGTTGTTTTAATTGTATTTTTCTTTACAACCTCCGTCGTTACATGAGATAATTTTTCGGATTTCTTATCCGTAGCCAAAGGCTGAATAACAGACGTAGATTCGTCTGTATCGCTGTTTGCAAGCGAAGCTTGCTCATTTGATTTAACTTGTATTTGACTTTTGCCACTAGATTTATAGTTATCACCAGTTTTAGGTTGACTTAATGTACTCGAGCTTGCCTCCTGCGGCTTAATAACTTGTTGTGGCTTTTCCACTGGTTTTATTACTGCTTCCCACTGACGCTCGTGAGGGGGGAGGGAACGGTCATGTTCCAATCTTAATCTATCATACCGAGTGGCAAAGAGGCTGATAACCCGACTTTTTAAATCCTCATAGGTTGGATTTGGGCCAAGTGAATGGCAGGCGATTAACTTATGCCACTGTCTCGGTTCTCCTCTTAAGGAATATGCTAACCAAGCATATTTTTCTGCAACATCGATTTTATAAAAATGGAAAAAATATTCAAGTTCATCAAAAAATTGAAGCACACTGGTCGTGCCATCAAAAAACACTAGCTCGGGGCGGATTTCGACTTGATTTGGGCGCCACTGTGACGAACGATATGTCGTCGCCATGCTCATTTAACTTTTGATTGAAGCTGAAACTTGATTGCTTAATTAATTAATGAAGTAATGACAAAGTCAATTTATAAAATGAATGAGCTTTTTGAGAGCTTAACGAGAAGGTGGGCGTTGGATTATCATTTCATTTAATATCTCTATAAACTTAAAAGGGCAGCGTTCATAATTACTTTTAACCTTACATAATTAACCACAAATAATTTTAACTACTTCATTTAAATTCATTAACCCTCACGGCTCAGTAATCTTTCGATAGCGGGAGGATTCCCTTACACCACTATCTACTCGACTTACTATCTCCTACTATATCCGCTAACAACTAACTCCTTCAACCCCCTACTACTTCTAATTCACCATCTACCTCTCTCGGCTACCTCTCTACTATCCATGACTATGAAATACATCGCCTTTTATCTATCTCACTTCCCAAGCTATTAGCATATGGCACATTACAATTGCGTTTATCATTTATCATGGGAACTAACTCTATTAATCAACTGAATCCTAAATTCTTCACATTCACTTGTTGTTCATAAAGTGCGAACTTCGTTTGCAGCGTTATGCTAATATTGTTATACCTCACACAACAACAAAAAAAGGTTAATGTTAATTTAAAATTTACTTTTAAAAACAGTTAATACGTTATCACTTAAGATAATTTTTATTTTGCATACTTAAAAAATTAGTGAAAAAATCTGGAGTGCCTTCACTCGACTTTCCGAACATTGAGTAATTAACGATTTTGTAGATAAAGTAAAGTAAGAGGAGTTGTTAAATAAAAAAAAGAGAGAGAGAGAGAGAGACAGAGAGAAAATTATAATAGGGTTTTTGAGTATTTTTCTCCATATAGTGCACGATATTTAGTTTTAAGCTATTGAACTTTGAGCCCATAGATCATAATGATAAAGGATTTTTTGTTGTGTCCCTGTAAAGACCTATAAATGCTAGATTCATCAAAATGCTTACAGTTAGTGCAACAGTGACTTATAATACAATATTTATACAAATTTTCAGCTACATCGAATAAAGCATTTAGATTATCGCACTTTAAAATTTGAGCCCATATGCTACTTAAATGATAAAGAAATTTGCATCGCGTCCCTGTAAAAAGAACTATAAGTGTTAGACTCTTTAAAATTCATAAAGTTCGTGTGATAGTGACGTATAACATGTATATGACGTGCCAGACCGAAAAATGTTCGAGCGATTGCATTGGTGCTTGTGTGAAACGGGATTTTTCGTCTCCGGCATACGTGATACAGAACGCGACAGGAGTATGCGGACGAGACAAGTTGTAGACGCAATCGCTCGAACATTTTTCTGTTTGGCACGTGTCTTCTCGGGAAACGCTGCCTGTGCAGTAGGGTGGTTCGAAAAAATCGATTTTTTTTTTTTCGGAATCGCGTTACCTCTCAAAAGTTGTAATTTGGTATCCTCAATTGGTGAGAAATAAAAAAAAATTCTAAGTTGACAACTTCAGTTCGCGCATGAGGCTGAAAGTTTGAAAAAAATTGTTAAAAATTGAAATTTTGAAAAAATAATAAAATTTGTTTTTTTGTAATTTTTTATAATGCAACAGCCATAAACTGTTAGTATATAGCGTAATTTCAACCTAAAAAAAATATATAACTTTTAGATGATATACTCTGTTCGCGCATGAGACTTAAAATTTGAAAAAAAAAATGTCAAAAACTGAACACGACAGCAAGTGACCGGCAAGCGCTAAGTTGGTGCCGCGCAGTCGCATTCTTATTCCACCGCCGACGAGTCTAGACAGTAGAAACATTCTAGTAGACAGTTTAAAGGCTCTGCTCTCATTTTGTCAGTCAGTTAGTAGCCGCTAAGCAAGCAGCATCTTTAATTTGTAACTGTAAGTGAATCAAAAAGTGCAGCGTGTTTTGCTTTGAGTGGATTATTTTGTAACGTTATCGACATTTTTATGCTCAAGATTTGTTATATTGTTCTCCGTTTTCCAAATAATAAATAATGGGACCCCCGAAAACTTCTAAACGCTTAAGCGTTTGTCCGTTTTTCGGTGCACCAAAAGCGTTAAGTCAAAGTGTTTTTCCCACATGTGCAGATGTTTTGTTAGCTTGTTTTGAAGAAACAACAAAATCTGTAAAAAACGAATCTTTTTCAAAGTTTTCAGATTGCATTTCTGCTCAAATAGAAGAACTGTACTGTAAAGCTTCTATACCGACGGTCAGTCATGCACGTATTGTTAAATTGATAAAGGATTACCATAATAAGTACTACACTTTAAGAAAGTCATTTAGAGCCTGGAGGAAAGTATCTGGAACATTTGACACCTCCAAGGGCCGTGAAATAGCTTATAGCATCTTTTGCTATTTAGAAAACAATAACTTTGATTATGTTAAGCTTGTTGCAATTGGATGTGACTGAACAGCGACTAACACAGGATGGAAAAACGGCGTTATTCGTAACCTTGAGCTGAAACATGGTCGTCCTTTACAATGGTTTATATGTTTATTACATTTCAACGAACTTCCGTTCAGACATTTGTTTGAAAGTGTCGATGGTGATACTGCAGACTCACAAGTTTCTCAGGACAAATTGGCAAGAAGTTGACTGACTGGGAAAAACTCCCTGTTGCTAATTTTGAAACGATTAATAGTGAGGAGATAAATGCGACCAAAACTGACTTTAGCAAGGACCAACAGTATTTACTTAATATTTATCGAGCAGTCAAGACAGGAGAGTATGTGTCGGATCTCGCTGTGAAAGATCCTGGTCCTCTAGGTAGTTAAGTTGTACAAATAGGATCTTAAGACTATATATTTCTGAAGTAAAACCTTCAGACGAAATTAAACTGCTGGTCAGCTATATTATGAAGATATACGCTCCAGTATGGTTTGGAATTAAAATGCATCCCTCTGTAAAGTTTGGAGTAGTTCACGTGTTTAAATTAGTACAGAAGACAAGACAACTGCCCGACAGGGTAAGTAAAATAATTGATCCTCTCATTTAGAGGAATGCGTATTTTTGTCATCCCGAAAATCTTTTAATTTAAATGGTACTAGATGAGAGAGTGCACGTAAGACAGCTAGCTTTTCGAAGATTACTAAGAGCAAGAAAACAAGAACCAAAAGGGAAATCGTTGCGAATTTTTCAATCACCGATCATCAGCTTTGCAGCTTCAAATTATATTGAACCTATTGATTGGTCCAAGTGCAAACTTACTCCTCCTCCAATAATGAGCAATGTGTCAACGCACAGCCTAGAAGAACTTATTGATACTAATGTTCTCCCAGAGTTCGAGCTAATGAAATTTCCTTGCCACACGCAAAGTGTCGAAAGAATTGTAAAGCTCGTAACAGAATCTTGTACTAAAGTATGTGGAGAAGAGAACAGGGATGGTTTCATAAGGACAACTTTGCTCTCAAGGTCAACTATGTCATCGTTTGACTATTAATCTCAATTTAAAACAATGCCCAACGCATCTGAGGAATCTTGAAGACACAAAAAATAGGTAAAATTTATAAATCATTCTGTAATTAACTATGACATATGTAATGTTATTATATACATATAAATGTGTGTGTAACTATACTTGACGTATAATACTATAATAAAAGGTTATATTCAACAAATTTAGAATTTTAAAAATATTTTTGAAACGTAAATATGTCATGTATGTATTATTGTATATTAAACACGTTAATTTCAAATCTTAGGCTATTTAGCCCAATTTAAGGCGTATGCACGAACTAAAGATATTATGTAAAAGCTATAAATTATTCTTTTTAGGTTCAAACTACGCTATATACTGACAATTTATGGCTGTTGCATTATAAAAAAATACGAAAAAACTAATTTTGTTATTTTTTGAAATTATCAATTTTTAACATATTTTTTCAAACTTTCAGCCTGCTGCGTGAACTGAAGATGTCAACTTGTAATTTTTTTTTCCCAATTGAGGATACCAAACTATAACTTTTGAGAGGTAACGTGATTCCGAAATAAGAAAATCGATCTTTTCGAACCACCCTACTGTGCAGTCTTGCGGCTTCCAGAGCATTTCCATTCGCCAGACCATACATAAAATGCATGTCCGCCTTCTCCTGATTTCTGTATGTCGCCATGCCTGCTGAAATCTACGGTAGAAATGACAATGTGTAAGAAAACGCCCGCTTTATACTTTCCATTGCAGCGCCCTCTAGCTGTCACTGCTTGCTCTCCGCCTATGCATTGTATGGTGTAAACGGCTTGTTTAGATGTTTTCTGTCATCCCTTAAATTTTTGCCCATGAGTTTTGAAACACCCTATATAGATTTCTTAATTTTCATTCAAATTTCTTCATTAACTATATAGATACGTTTAACACAAGCATCAATGATTTTATATATTTATTTATCTTACTTTTTTCCCCCTAGATAATTTAAAAAAATTACTTATTTGTATTTAAAAATAGCAGAATAATATTTTATATAAAATATTACGGTAAAAAGTATTAAATATTTTTGAAATACTCTTTTTAAAATTGTCAAATTCTTCTGGTTAAGTATTTTAAATTCTGTAACGTAATTTTACATTTTACAGATACTTGCTAACCATCTCCTTAATAAACGGAAGATTTTTAGTGTCTGTTTTTTTTTTTTTTTTTTCCACACCATTTTTTTTTTTTTAGATTAATTTTATACTTATTTAAACGTAATTGCATTTGAAGATAATTACTCTAAAAATAAATTGGTGTGGAAAAAGGGGCGTGTACTAAAATCTTCTGTTTCATAATTAGGATGTTGGCAGGTATGATTTTACAGTAGGAAGCAATTACGAGTTTACATTCTTACTAAAAGAATTTTTTTGATTTGAAGTAATCTAATTTTATAAGAATATTAGTGAATGCATTATGATTTTGGTTGCTTTTGGCTTCAGAAATTAGGTAAACTAATGATTATTTTCATTTAATTTATTAACCCTTTATTTACCGAAGTATGAAACAGACAAACATTGTACTTAAAACAAATGTTTTTAGTTAGTTAAGAATATAATTTAAGATATATGCAATGAAATTTATGCATAATACCTCATCTTAGAAATTAATGAGGATTTTGTGAGGTTGTACTTTTGGGTATCCCTGGCATATAAAGGTCGAAAAGATATTTCGACCTTAAAAACGTGTCAAATGTATTTACTTTATGTTATTGATATATGTTTATAAAGCTGGTGGGAGATTCTTAAAATTACAGTAGAACTTGGATAATTCGAATTTCAAGGGACCACAGAAAAATTCGAAATATCCAAAAATTCGATATACATATACTATTTTGTCAAAAAGAAGAAATAAATTAAAAATATAAAACTCTACGATCAAATATTTAACACATAAACTTTATATCTAAGAATACTACTACATTTACCCCACCCCCACCCCCTGTTTAAATCAAAACATTTTTACAAGCTTAATTATTCAACACTTTTTTAAAAATAGTCAGATATTTTTGATTGCTTCTTTAAGTGCAATCTTTGTGTCATAACATATGACTTCAACCTATCAATTGAAAAAAAAAAATAGAATCTTCTACATTAGACATGACTTTCAATTAAAACAAGAACGCAAAATCATGCGGTACGCATTGATTATTAACACTTTCCAAATGTACGTAATTATTGTACTGTATAACTTTTCACACTCTTTGCCTACGCAATCACACAACGGACAGATAGACTAATTGAATTCCTAATTATTCTTAAATATTGTTAGAAAGTGTTAAAAATGCTTAACACTAAAGAAAACGTAGACCTTACATTCTAATCGCAGTCCATAATGTATCTGAATATTTTAGTGTAGCCCTGTAAATCTGAAGGATAACAAAATCATATTCGATGCAAAATATTATTTTAGAATATTAAAAATTAATGTAAATTTATTTACGATTTTTACAATAGAAAGTTTTTTAAATGGAATTTTTAAAAATGTCTATCCTAAAATGCAGTGCATTGGCATTTTTTTGGGTGTCCCTGTACACAAACCAGTTGCACAGGACCTATTAATGTCATTTAAAATGGGGAACCTTCCATAGTAAATTTGAATAACAAATATAATTTTGTAAATTTTTTTTTAAATATTTTAAAGGAAATCGTATAAAAAATTCGATATATCCAAAATAGAATTCGAATTATCCATAATTTTTAACATTATTTTAATACATAATTCAAGGGACCGGGTAAAAAATTCGAACTATCCAGAATTTCGAATTAAACAAGTTCAAATTATTCAAGTTTCACTGTATATATAGTTTTATCACACGTGAAGAACTTGAAAAATGTGAAGCAATTACAGGGAGAGCACTTTTTAAAATCCTTTCTGGATCATGAATGGCTACATGTATCGTCCAGTGCTTGTAATGAGATTGAAGTGAAATATATACATTCTGTGCCTAAAAATATGTTTGACATTTCTTCCAAAAAATTGATTTTATAAGGTTTTTAAACTTATTTTACTTTAAAGTACCGTCGGTAGATAAAGGGTTAAAGAATACAAGGATGAAACACGGGCGCAGAACTCATACCGGTATTTGTTTAAGAAATTTCTCTACCTACAGGGTGATTATAATTAACCATTTCAGGGGCGGTGATGCCACTACAGCATCACATAATTTTGATTTTCAACTGCAAAAACTCATCCCGGAAACTTTTTAGCAAAATTTTACTTTTATGACATGTCGTCAAATCCTTTTATTTTAATTTCGTTCGTGAATTCGATGGCAGTGTAATTTAAATGATCCGAATTACCTTGCGCCGGAAAGGGGTTAAAGTTACGATATCAAAGTTTTTTTAAATCTAACGGTCAAAATGACTTGATATTTTACCAGAACAATCGTAAGACAATGGAAATTTCTATGGTGAAGGGAAAGAGTATTTATAAAATGTGCGTATAGATGGCGCTCTCAATGTAATCTCAAAAGAAATGCCTAAATAGATTCATTATACGCAGGAACGTTGTTAGCAATAGAATGGACAATATTCCTCCTTTGGGTTCGAGACTATAGGAAACAGCTGTTTTCGGAAAACAATCCTCAACTCTACCATAGCAAAGCATTGTGGCCTGTAAATTTTTATCTTGCAATATTATTTATAAGAGTTACAGATTATATGAAATTGAAGTAAGAGTGATATAGTGATACCTTTGTTTTGTTTTTAATCCAGTTTTAGTAATATACTTTATTTAATATTAATCAACATATGTAATATTAAATGTTGCCATGTGAACTGTGGCGATGTTAACAAATTTAAATGGATGTTCCATTTAATAAATTCCTTTATTAATGTGATTGAAATTCTAATTATTTAAGCTTTGATGTCTATATATATATGTGTGTGTGTGTGTGTATAAAACGTTCTTATTAATCTTTTATTCATTATATATATATGTGTGTGTGTGTGTGTGTGTGTATACATAAAATGTTCTGCAATTTTACGATATGGAATAGTCTTAACTTTACCATTCGATTCAGTTGTTTACATTTCTTTTTTGTTCTTGTTTGAACAAATATCTGATTATTAAGTTTCACTGGAGGAAAATGGCATCTGGATATCATCACAATAAAATGGCATCTGGAATCTAATTTGTTTACAAAATATCGGCCACGTGTTCCGCGATTTTACCTACTAAGACGTCACAGGAATATTGTCCATAGAATAGCAGGAAACAATAGACTTTAAAAGTTTATGACAGCTTCTTTAGAAAAAAAAAAAAAAAAAAACAAGAGTAGCAAAAAGACAAAATAAAAAGAGGAGCTTCATGAAACAAACATCTTACGAATGATTAAAAATACATTTTGGAACCTTTTTTTTTTTTTTTTTTTGTACCTTTGTCAAACAAAATTCCATTGCCTAACAATTGTTCTGGTAAAATATCAAGTCATTCTCAGCGGTTATTTTAAAATTATAGCGTTTTCATTTATGTGTGCAAACTCTGGTATAAATTTTACTTCGCATGTGAATATTTTAATAATAATTTAAAAAAATCTGTAAATATAATAAAATAAATGTGTGTGTGTATGTCATTTTGTATATGTTATTAGAAAAGATCCGGAGTTTTTTAAGAAAACGGCTGATCACAGAGCAACAAAAATTTGCATGGTGTTTTTTTATGACTTGATCTGATGCACCTCGAAGCCTAATTTTCGAATTTTTGATTAGATTTTTTAAAATTAATTAAAATATGAAAATAACTAGCAGGCTTTGCCCGCTTCGCTGGACGTTAAACTTAAATGATTTGTCAAAATGCCATATCTTTATTAACAACCTAAGTTCTCGCTGTGATTGGTAGAGGTTTTCTCGCTCCCAATGTGAGGAGTCTGGGTCCCCACTGTCTTCGGCACAACTTACCCACTTCTTACTTCCCCACCCTCAGCGGGTGAGTTCGAAGTTTTGCAAAATCCCACTAATGTACATAATGCGTACACTTAATCAATATCCACACACCAAAATTCGCCATTCTAAGATAATTCAAAGCGAATTCAAACGGAAAACATGTTTTTACACATTTTTATTGCCATCCGACTCCGAGAAGGGGGGGGGGGGATTTCGAATTTCGTGAAATGCAGTTACAATAAGTGCCGGATACATACAAACAATTTACGCACCAAATTTCGTGACCACAGAAGTCTTTAATAGACAGTATTATAAATAAAAATAAAAAAAATAAAAATTATACAGACAGGACATTATTTCATTATTTAAAACATGAAAATCTGACATTGACAGATTTCAATTTAGTGCCAGAGGCCTACTGCTAAACTTGTTAATATCGACAAATTCTTCTTTAGTTAATTCGTGACGATCTAAATTCGATGATAAAGTTTTCATTGAATCAAACCAATGTGTTTCAGCTGCAGATATTGTAACAAATAACGTTGGAAGTCCAAACTGTCTTATAGCCGCAAAACAACGTTTTTTCTCTTTTTCCCAATGAGGGGGAGGTGTGCCTTGGGGGGACTCATGTCAAAGGTGTGCCTTGTGGGGGGGAACTCATGTCAAAGTTGTACCTTGGGGGGGACTCATGCCAAAGTTGGGCCTTGGTGGGACTCATGTCAAAGTTGGGCCTTGGGGAGACTCATGTCAAAGGTGTGCCTTGGGGGGACTCATGTCAAAGGTGTGCCTTGGGGGGACTCATGTCAAAGTTGTACCTTGGGGGGGATTCATGGCAAAGTGGGCCTTGGGGGGACTCATGTCAAAGTTGGGCCTTGGGGGGACTCATGTCAAAGGTGTGCCTTGGGGGGGGACTCATGTCAAAGTTGTACTTTGGGGGGGACTCATGTCAAAGTTGGGCCTTGGGGGGGACTCATGTCAAAGTTGGGCCTGGGGGGGACTCATGTCAAAGTTGGGCCTGGGGGGGACTTCATTCAATAAATCCCCATTCAATAAACCGACTGAAATAGGCCCTTAGCACTATTAAGAGTGTATTATAAAAATTCGACAACGCTGTACCGACTGAAATAGGGGTACCTTGGGGGGGACTCATGTCAAAGTTGTGCCTTGGGGGGACTTCATTCAATAAATCCCCATTCAATAAACCGACTGAAATAGGTCCTTAGCACTATTAAGAGTGTATTATAAAAATTCGACAACGCTGTACCGACTGAAATCGGGGTACCTTGGGGGGACTAATGTCAAAGTTGTGCCTTGGGGGGACTTCATTCAATAAATCCCCATTGAATAAACCGACTGAAATAGGCCCTTAGCACTATTAAGAGTGTATTATAAAAATTCGAGCGCGCTGTACCGACTGAAATAGGGGTACCTTGGGGGGGACTCATTTCAAAGTTGTGCCTTGGGGGGACTTCATTCAATAAATCCCCATTCAATAAACCGACTGAAATAGGTCCTTAGCACTATTAAGAGTGTATTATAAAAATTCGGCAACGCTGTACCGACTGAAATAGGGGTACCTTGGGGGGACTCATGTCAAAGTTGTGCCTTGGGGGGACTTCATTCAATAAAACCCCATTTAATAAACCGACTGAAATAGGCCCTTAGCACTATTAAGAGTGCATTATAAAAATTCGACAACGCTGTACCGACTGAAATAGGGGTACCTTGGGGGGGGACTCATGTCAAAGTTGTGCCTTGGGGGGACTTCATTCAATAAATCCCCATTCAATAATCCGACTGAAATAGGCCCTTAGCACTATTAAGAGTTTATTATAAAAATTCGACAACGCTGTACCGACTGAAATAGGGGTACCTTGGGGGGGACTCATGTCAAAGTTGTGCCTTGGGGGGGACTTCATTCAATAAATCCCCATTCAATAAACCGACTGAAATAGGCCCTTAGCACTATTAAGAGTGTATTATAAAAATTCGAGCGCGCTGTACCGACTGAAATAGGGGTACCTTGGGGGGGGACTCATGTCAAAGTTGTGCCTTGTGGGGACTTCATTCAATAAATCCCCATTCAATAAACCGACTGAAATAGGCCCTTAGCACTATTAAGAGTGTATTATAAAAATTCGACAACGCTGTACCGACTGAAATAGGGGTACCTTGGGGGGGAGTCATGTCAAAGTTGGTCCTGGGGGGGGACTCATGTCAAAGTTGTGCCTTGGGGGGACTTCATTCAATAAATCCCCATTCAATAAACCAACTGAAATAGGCCTCTAGCACTAATTAAGAGTGACCTATAAAAATTCGACAACTGTACCGACTGAAATAGGCCTCTAGCACTAATAAATACAAAAAGCACAGCTTAAGTATCGGAACCCTTTGGTGACTTTAAATATTTTAATCCATTTTTGCGATGAACTGAATTGGCTATCTCAATTGTGCAATTAAAGATCTTGGCGAGAAACGTCCGAGCTATTCGGTGCCGAATTTCAAATTTTGCCAAAGGGATCCAATACTAAAGCTGTTCCATATCGAATCTCGGTTGAAAACGGAAAAAGGGTAAAATAAATTAGAAATATCAGACCTATATTTATAAATTTGATACCGAATGAAAGGGGCGATTTTGCTGAATCCAGGGGTTCAAACAGTTTTTCGATGCGACAATTAGATTTTTAAAAAATAACTAAAGTATGAAATTTAAGTGGCAACGGAAAAACGGATAAAGGGAAAAATAAATTAGAAATATCGGACCTATCATTACAAAATTAGTACCAAATGAAAGAAGTGATTTTTCTGAATCCTGGGGTGTAAACAGTTTTTCGATACGACAATTAGATTTTTTAAAATTAACTAAAGTATGAAACTTAGATGGCAACACTTCATTTCAATCTTTTCATAATTTGTAGTGAAAATCACGCGAATACAAAAGTCTTTAACTTAAAAATTTATTTTTATATTTCATTTTTTCATTCAAACCATTTTAGTAAAAGATATTTATGGCGCATGCGCAGGCGTTTTTTACCCACAATTTAAACACTAATTATAATTTTGAAAATTTCTATATATATAATTTCAAGTTGGGTGAAGACCTAAGTTTCTGCCAAGCGCCGTTGAATTCCGTCCAGCCGTTCTCGAGTGATGCCCGGACAAAATGTTTTAGTCTTTTACCCCCTAGAGGGGAACGGGGGGGAATTTCTGAAAAGTTGATAGATATAATTTTAAGTTGGGTGAAGATCTAAATTCCTGCCAAGCATCGTTGAATTCCGTCCAGCCGTTCTCAAGTGATGCCCGGACAAACGTGTTTTAGTCTTTTACCCCCTAGGGGGGGAACGGGGGGTAATTTCTGAAAAGTTGATAGATATAATTTTAAGTTGGGTGAATACCTAAATTCCTGCCAAGCGCCGTTGAATTCCGTCGAGCCGTTCTCGAGTGATGCCCGGACAAAAAAAGCGACATTCGGACACGATGACATACACACAGACACACACACACACACACAGGCAAAATTTTCTGAAGTCATTTTCGGCTTTCATGGGGTGTGAAACGTGAAGATATCGCAACATTTTTCGATTCCGACAAATTTACAGACAAAACTCTGATTTTATTAATATAGATAACCTACTGAATATTGGCTTCTATGTTTCATTTTTCTAAATTTGTTTTCTTTCACTGTAATTGTCTGAATATCTTAACAATGGCTATTATGCTATTTATTTTTTATTTACTTAATTCATTCATTTGAAAGCGGATTTTTTTTTTTTTTTTAATTATATTTATTGAAAATCAAATGGTAATGAAGTAGAAAAAATTAAGTACATTAAAGTTTAAATTTATGAACGTATTTATAACAGTTATGTTTATCTATAATTTTTATAGTATAAAACCTTTTTATTTTTTATTATTTTTCATTATTTCTTTTTAATTTTATTATTTTTATTATTTATAGTATTTATTGGGAAAAATTGTGATGTATAGTAGAGAGGATTAAACTGATTAAAATTTTAGTTTAATCAAAATTTATTTGTTTTTTAGTTCCCCATCATAACTATGGGTATGGGGAACTTAGGTAATCGTGAAAAATTTCGACCTCGGTTTTTTGACTTTTTTATACGTTTTCAGGTGTGAGGAATTCGAAAATGACAAATTTTGTATGGTGTCCGTCTGTAGAGTGTCTTTTAGTGTGTTAGTGTGTTAGTCCGTTAGTTTGTTAGCCTGTTTACACGATATCTCACGAACATATGATCATAGAAAGGTCAGACCACTTTTAAAACATTATTTATGACACTGGCAAGAACCCTATTTATTTGAAACATTTTAATTAAAAAACTTCAGCAGTTATTCGAAATTTTTTTTTTCTTAACATGTGAGAATATGACAAATTTTCACTTAAATGAGCAGGAAAAGAAAAATATTTATCGTGAAGATGTAAGAACAGCTTCTAACTATCAGTTTTGATGCCGGGATGAACATTATCAACTATAAACATGCGACTTTGAAAATTTCGCAAGGCAGAAAAATTCGTGTTCGCTGTTTACCCTTTATCGGCCCATTGTATCATATAGCAGAAATTGGGTTTACTCGGAAATGGATATAGCAATTTTAAAAAAAGTTTAAGTGTTTTTCGGGGTGCTTGGATTAACCCTGATCTTCAGAAAAAATTGCTTTCGCTTTTAACCCTTTATTTCCAATAGTAAGATATGAGAGAAATTGGGTTTACTCGGAAATGGTTATAGTGATTTTGATGAAAGTTTGGAATTAAGTGCTTTTGTGGGTGCTTAAATGATTGGAATTGTTCTCATCGTCAGAAAAATTTGCGTTCATAGTTAAACCTTTAAAGGCCAATTGCCACGTATGGCAGGAATTGAGTTTACACGGAAATGGAGAAAGCGATTTTGATGAAAGGTTAGAGTTAGGGATTTTTGATGAGAAAAAACGATTGGATCTCATCTTCAGATACATTCGCGTTCACAGTTAACCCTTTATCGGCCAATTGCAAAACATAGCAGAAATCGGGTTTACACGGAAATGGATATAGCGGATTTTGTTGAAAGTTTAAGATTAAGTGTTTTCAAGGAGATGCTAAAACGATTGGATTTACCCTCATCTTCAGAAAAATTTGCGTTCTCAGTTAACCCTTTTTCGACCAATTTCAACATATGGCCGAAATTGGGTTTACTTGGAAATCGATATAGAGATTTTGGATGAAAGTTTAGGGGTACATAAATGATTAGAAATATTTTCATCTTCAGAAACTTTCGCGTTCGCTTTTAAACCTTTAAAGGCCAATTGCAACGTATGGCAGAAATATGGTTTACACGAAATTGGACATAGCGATTTTGATGAAAGTTTGGAGTTAGGGATTTTTTGGTGAGAAAAACGATTGGAAATATCATGGTAGATAAAAATTCATTTATAAACTTGGTTGAGACCTTTATATGGTCTATGCATACATCACCACTTGAAAGCAAAATTGTGGAGCAACTTAGTTAACGAATTTATCAAGGATGTTTTTTTAAGATAAATTCGCTGTGCAAATTTGGTTCGATTTGGAGTATTATTTCGGGAGTTACCATGATGATAAGATTATATATAGATATTATATATAGATAGATATATATATAGAGAGAGAGATAAACGAAGTGATTGGAATATTTCGATTTCCAAATAAATCAACCTAAAATGGCAAATTTGGGTTTATGATTTGAAAAATGCATATAAAATGAGCGCGGAAAATGTTGCATCTATAACTTTCAATTCATCTACTTGAGAGGCATTCATGTTAGTTTTATTATAGCCACATTTTTTCTTTATACCATCTATAAGTTGGTTCTTCTCAAACATTGCCTTTTAAGTTGTATCCTTTTTCTAGCCGATATGCGATATGTCAATTTTACTTTGATAGTTTTTAACAATAATTAAGATGTGTGGAAACACATACGCGATGGGGAACTGCGCGGAGTCCACCTATGCCAACTAGTTATGTATTTAATCCGTTTTATAAGAAAGTCTACTTTTTTATTTATTATTTTGGTCGGGATCAAAGCGTAATATAATGTGGGGGCTATAAAATACATGGTACAAAAACTAAAATATTAGTAGATGTTGAGATTCAACCATCTTTAAAATCATAGTTATTAATTAATAGCAGATCCACCTGTCGTCGATAAATACCCAAACTGAAGTGCCCGGGAAAAGCCTTATTGCAGGCAATGGGAACCTGGACCCGATACCGTGGGGCGGAAAAAAAGATGACGTAGGCAACGGGCATTCGAAGCGAGGTTTAGAGCGATTTCAATGTAGTTTTTTTTTTGTTCTTTTAAGTTTTTATCTACAATGTGATATAAAAAATAAATAGTGATTCAATTCTTTTGAAAATACTTTTAAATAGAGTGACCAGGGAATCGGGCATATAATTTTATTGTTATTTATTTATTTGTTTTTCCTTGAATGCTTATTTTGTTTCTGTATGCAGTATTCTAGAGAAAAACCAACTTTCCTAATATTATATTTTCTTATTCTTTTTCTACACATATTAGTTACTAGTTTTTACTTTCTTCTATATGTAATATAGAGAAAGTATTGGATTCGCGAAAAATTTCGACCTCCGTTTTTTGACGGATCTACACGTTTTGGGATATCCTGAACACGAATTGATAGTTTTTAGAAAATGTCTGTCTGTCTGTCTGTCTGTGGTTTAGTGTTTTCACCGTATCTCACGAACCAATGAATGAAATTTAACCAAACTTGGTATATAGTTGGACCCTGGCGGGGCATTGTGCTGATTAGATTTTGGGATCAATAGCTCATCAGGTGGCGCTGTGATCGCATTTTATGTAAATTTTTAACATGGCAGTATAAGACAAATTTTCGTATTTTTCACCGTATCTCACGAACCAATGAATGAAATTCAACCAAACTTGGTATATAGTTGGAACCTGACGGGGCAAGGTGCTGATTAGATTTGGGGATCAATCGTCCGGCAGGTGGCGCTGTAATCGCAAAATTTCGTATTTTTTACCGTATCTCACGAACCGATGAATGAAATTGAACCAAACTTGGTGTATAGTTGGACCCTGACATGGAAAGTGTCTGATTAGATTCGGGGATCAATCGCCCAGCAGATGGCGCTGTGATCGCATTTAATGCAAACTTTTAACATGGCAGAATAGGACAAAATTTCGTATAAATGTACATAATGAGCGTTATTTTAAACTTGTGATTGTAAAATTAAAATGAATTATTGATAATAGTAGTAGTTAACTATGAAAAAAATTTTGTGCATGTGGGGGCACCGGTTCCCCCCCTGGGGGGTAAATTTTCAAGATGGGTATCTTTCGAAAGATCTCGCCAATACCTTTAAAACGAATGGTTGAACTATAAATCTGTGACAATTTGAAACAAAGTTATCAAATTTTTTTACTTTTAACAAAAAAAAAAAAAAATTAGAAAAAAAATTCGTATTTTTTTTTTTTTTTTTTTTTTTTTTTTTTTTAACGAAACTTAACCAAACTTGGTATTTAGTTGGTCCCCGACATAATTTGGTGCTGATTACATTTAGGGATCAATAGCTCAACAGGTGGCGCTGTGATCGCATTTTTTCTAAATTTTTAACATGCCAATATAGGACAAAATTTCGTATAAATGTACATAATGAGCGTTATTTTAAACTTGTGATTGTAAAATTAATATGAATTATTGATAATAGTAGTAGTTAACTACGAAAAAAATTTTGTGCATGTGGGGGCACCGGTTCCCCTCCTGGGGGGCGAAGTACCCCCCCGGGGGGGTAAATTTTCAAGATGGGTATCTTTCGAAAGATCTCGTCAATACCTTTAAAACGAATGGTTGAACTATAAATCTGTGATAATTTAAAACAAAGTTAGTTATCGATTTTTTTTACTTTTAACAAAAAAAAAAAAAAACTTAGAAAAAAAATCGTAATTTTTTTTTTTTTTTTTTTTTTTTTTTTTTTTTTAAATATTGTTACTGGTTGAATATGTATTACTTTTAACAAAAAAAAAAATTAGAAAAAAATCGTTTTTTTTTTTAAATATTGTTACTGATTGAATATGTATATAGGAAAATATAGAAGAAAGTCTTGTGGTGGCCACAACATAGTAGTTAATTTTATTTATCTATCTATGTCATTGTACATGGGGCAATAATTTTATAAATGCTTTGAATTACTTTGTTTGAGATGTATGCTAATACGTGCTGGAAATATCTACTTTGGGAAACATTCTGAACAGGCAGTACGCAACATTAACTAGATTCTTTAAAGAAGATTATACATTTTAACAAAGATATATTCTTAAAATATTTCATCCTGGCTTTTAAATTTAAAATGTATATAGCTTTACGTTATGTACTAGACAGAGTTTCATACTTATTCAAATCGACTCTAAGATTCTTCAATCTGTGAAATGATTTGCTTTTTCGGACGTTACTCAAAAATATCTATTTTTAAAGATTTATTTTAAAGTTTTTTTTTTTTTTTTTTTTTTTTTTTTTTGAAAGCAGCACTACAAAATATTATTTTATGAATAAAACTTGATAAATGTACCATGAAATGTTTAAAAATGGATTTATATGACTTTGGTATCTAGGAAAAAGTACATTAAACTCATATTTCACAAATAAAACAAGAATTTCAGTTTTTAATATATATTGTTACAAAATTGTAGATTATTCTGTTTATTTTTGTATAAATTCTTTCAAAGAGGCTTAGTAAGTTGATAAAGTGCTAATTTTGTGCATTTCTAGTCGTTTTAGCGTTAAAATAGCCTTATTTTCCCTTAAAAACGCATTAAAAAGCCCCAATAACGCAAATAACGGATTTGGCGCCAAATTTGGTGACTTCTTCCCACCTTGGCGATTTTTTGGCGACCTTGGCGAGAAAATCCTTATTAGAGATATACCAAATATGGAAGCTCTAATCTCATTGGTGATACATTGATGAGATACGGAAATTTCCGGAACTTCCCACACTTTTCTACAGGGGTATATAAAGGCTGTTTTCTTCGCCACGGCTAGTCAGTTCAGTTCTCAGCCAGCATCCCTAATGCTTGCATTGCTTTGAGCCTCTTTAAAAGCGACTTGCTTTAAGTGTTATTGCTATACAGTTTGTACTGTGGATTTGCTATTGGCAGCTGTTTTTTAAGCTGTGTTTACTGGTTGAATTGAAGCTGATACTTGGTTTATAGACCTGTATTTTTCTGGAACTTTCTGTGAATAAATTACTGAATTTTTGTAAGTTTTGCCTCTCATTCTCGGACAACTCACGAACCCCCCAAGTACGCAACAATATATATACAGGGTGTCCCATAAGTCTGTAGGCATTTTAAAAATTTATAACTATTGAATGAATTGATAGAATTGAAAGCAGTTTGCGAAAAATCTTCTCCGATAAGGGGGATTTTTTTTGATAAAGAAAAAAAATATATATAGTTAAATTTTTTGTCGACGATAGATAGACAAATAGTTAAATTTTTCGCATGGATGTGAAAGAAATATATGCAAATGAAAATCCTATAAATTGCACAATTTTGCGATTAGAACAGTTTATTTATTATTTTGCCTCCTACTTGTGCATACATGAAGTTTTAATGGCGATGTTGACTTGGTGGATAAAACGTTGTTGGTGAAGATGTTTTCCCTCAGGTAAGAAACGTCGACTGATGCTGAAGTTAGCAGTGTTATAACTCATAAAAATCCCATTCGTTTTATCTCGTTTCCTTATTACAAAGGTATTTCAGCGAGTATAACAAATTATTTAAAACGTGTTAATGTTTTACCTCCTTTAAACCTCAACTATGTACCAATAATATAATACAGTACCACTTGGCAGGCCTGATTCAAACTATAAACCCGCTATTTTCCCCCTAAACGTACTGATATTAACTATTGCATCTCTTATAAAATTTTATTTCAACAAATGTGGGGAAAATGTTTAGGAAGGGTGATATTAGAATTAAAAAATATAAACGCTCTTATAAAACATAAACGCTATAGTGACTTTAAGGTCTGAGTTTCTTAACCGTTCTTTAGATACTGATCATGCTCTTGATTTTGAAAATGTTACGTTCCGGACTTTCGGTATAAACATTTATGACTCCTGCAATACCAAAGCGGCCATTTTTATAAATATTCCGGTCAATTTGGATAATTGAAATAAAGAAAATTCCGACAGAGCCAAATTTCCGTAGAGACCTTAGGTTCACCACAAAGAATAAGGTGTCAAAAGTCCCCATCGGTCCCATGTGTGCTAAGGGACTTATTCGGGCCCCAAGGTCAAAATTTTGGGTTTTTTGGATTTTTCTCGAAAACGGTAAGTTTTATCGAAAAAGTACCTCAGAGTAAAGTTGTAGATCCCAAAATTCTCTATAAAAATGGTCCTTATGATTTTTCTCTAAGACCCAGCATTTCTACATGTGTGCTAAGGGACTTATTCGGGCCCCAAGGTCAAAATTTTGGGTTTTCTGGATTTTTCTCGAAAACGGTAAGTTTTATCGAAAAAGTACCTCAGAGTAAAGTTGTAGATCTCTAAATTCTCTATAAAAATGGTCCTTATGATTTTTTCTCTAAGACCCACCATTTCTACATGTGTGCTAAGGGACTTATTCGGGCCCCAAGGTCAAAATTTTGTTTTTTTTTTTATTTTTCTCGAAAACGGTAAGTTTTATCGAAAAGGTACCTCAGAGTAAAGTTGTAGGTCTCAAAATTCTCTATAAAAATGGTCCTTATGATTTTTTCTCTAAGACCCGCCATTTCCCAGATATTGCGCTTGTAATAATCACGTTCTACATAATATGCACACATTTTCACACCACCTGTGAGGTAGTGTACTCGGCGCGTTTTTTTTAACGTGGTTTCCCCGGTAGGCCTATTCCACGAACCTGTATGACGTTATTTTCAGGAAAAATAGTTATTTAATAGTATGAAGATTATTGATATTGGTTATTGAGTTTAACTGTCGTTCGAATGTTTTTTTGTTACTTTAATCTGACTTATACTCTTCATACTCAACATCAACAATCATGTTTTCTGCTTCTTCTTCTTTTTCTTCTTCTTCCTATTGCTGAATGTTCAAAAATTGTTCAAATGAAGATGAATCAGTTGTCTCTTCATCAAAATCACATGAATCTTCCTCTCTTGTATTTAATTGAACATTCGAACACGATAGACCTTGGCAATTGGTACACGCTGGAGAACACTGCAACCCTATTTTTTTACAGCCACATTTGGCATTACAACCTTTCTTGCACTTGCAAAAAATAGAGTTAAGAAGTTTTTCTGGAGCAGGGGGCAGTAAAGTTTTAATCGGTTCCAAAGTATTATATATCAATTTCCAACCCCAGTCTTCAGGGTTCAGTTGATTGCCTTGCCATGTCTGAACTTGATAGTATACTCGAAACAAATGTTGAATAGCAGATGCCGATGTTGGAGGAAGACAAGATAGTTTTACTTGTTTTTTTTTCGTGTATTTTTTACAAATGTTAAATATCTGTACTTATCTATGCAATCAATTTTTTTTGGAGCTCCATAAACCTCAAGAAGAAACCGAATTCCTTCAGTAATTAGTATTTGAGGTGGAGAATTAATTTCTGTAAATACTTTTGCGCAGTCAATCAAATCTTTTTTTTTCAAATGATTTTAATACTGAATTTTTGCCCCTTCTGAACATTGCTGACGTAGTATCGCAGCCGGCTATCGCATGTAAAAATAAAATATAGTTTTGGCATTTTGGATAAGCTGATAAATTTTTAGAAGAATATATTTCTGTGCGTTGTTGCGCCTTCCCAGGTTTCAGAAAGTAAATAATTTTATCAGATGGAGTCCTTGCAGTGAGTAGTACTAACAAATCAACATCTTCACCCACTACAATAGTTGTATTTCTTGCATTAAATATTTCTATTGCTGTTTCAATTATGAGGACATCGGCGTCATTCGGAGCTTGTTTCACGGCAATATTTTCAGCCGTTAATTTGTTACTCAACATAGAAATAAATCGAGATTTATTATTAATGTTTGCAAAAAATTGTTGTTGGTTTACTGGAACTGTCATAAATTCATCAAGCATTATGTCGGAACCTGAGGATGTTTTTGTAGTACGACGACGTTGTTCTGCAGCTTTTATGTTCTTTGTTGTGTCACTATAGCCATCAAATACTACTTGTAATAAATACGTATATTCACTCGAACTGCACGTTTAACACTAAAAGAAACAGGTACGTTAACGACACCACACGGACAAAAGAATAGCCAGATGTTATTCAAGGCCATACAAGTAGAGGGGATACTGTAAGGGACTGGCAGTCTTTTGAGAGTATATTTTCTTAGAATAGTATAATGTATACATGAAAGAGACACAAGTAGGCATTTTTACTTGCTTGAGTACCTGAATATGTATATACGTGGCATATGTGTGCATATTATGTAGAACGTAATTCTTACAAGCGCAATATCTGGGAAATGGTGGGTCTTAGAGAAAAAATCATAAGGACCATTTTTATAGAGAATTTTGAAATCTACAACTTTACTCTGAGGTACGTTTTCGATAAAATTTACCGTTTTCGAGAAAAATCGAAAAAACCCAAAATTTTGACCTTGGGGCCCGAATAAGTCCCTTAGCACACATGTAGAAATGGTGGGTCTTAGAGAAAAAATCATAAGGACCATTTTTATAGAGAATTTTGAGATCTACAACTTTACTCTGAGGTACTTTTTCGATAAAACTTACCGTTTTCGAGAAAAATCCAAAAAACCCAAAATTTTGACCTTGGGGCCCGAATAAGTTCCTTAGCACACATGTAGAAATGGTGGGTCTTAGAGAAAAAATCACAAGGACCATTTTTATAGAGAATTTTGAGATCTACAACTTTACTCTGAGGTACTTTTTCGATAAAACTTACAGTTTTCGAGAAAAATCCAAAAAACCCAAAATTTTTACCTTGGGGCCCGAATAAGTCCCTTAGCACACATGGGACCGATGGGGACTTTTGACACCTTATTCTTTGTGGTGAACCTTAGGTCTCTACGGAAATTTGGCTCTGTCGGAATTTTCTTTATTTGATCACTATTTTTATGTCTAAATTGACCGGACTAAAAGGAACAACCCCCTTTCGTGAATGAAGGTTATTTATACTTCCCGAATATTCAATTCTCTTCTGATGTCCTTATAAGTGAAATGTAATTATTTTACTTGTAACATTTAGATACGTATGAGGAGAGGACTGATTTACAGCCTAAACGTTTGTCATGTTATTTATTTTTTAACATTGTGCTTTTATATTTTTGTTGTAAATAAATATCTCCTTATAAATGTTC
>CAWVNO010002135.1:0-24366 GCA_963930645.1 Salticus scenicus | reverse complement strand
AAAAGCCGATTCCAAAGCAGCTAATAGAGCTTTGCGATCGCAATCACTTCCAGAATCTGCCCCACGAAGTCTACTTTCATGATAAAGCACGAGGGACCTGCCAAAGTTAAACCATTTGGCCAGGAGAGCCCTTTTATGAAGGCATGTGCTCGATTTCGTCGCCAAATTTTTTTGTCGAATTTTACGACCTCTCATTTTTAAAAGTCGATTCCACAGCAACTATTAGAGCTTTGCGATCGCAATCACTTCCAGAATCTGCAAAAGATATTCTAGTTTCATAACAGACCAGCAGGTACCTGCCAAAGTTAAACCATTTGGCCAGGTGAGCCCTTTTATGCAGACTTTTGCCAGATTTCGATACCCAAAATTTTTGCGATTTTCACAGATTTTTTTTCAAAAGCCGATTCCAAAGCAGCTAATAGAGCTTTGCGATCGCAATCACTTCCAGAATCTGCCCCACGAAGTCTACTTTCATGATAAAGCACGAGGGACCTGCCAAAGTTAAACCATTTGGCCAGGAGAGCCCTTTTATGAAGGCATGTGCTCGATTTCGTCGCCAAATTTTTTTGTCGAATTTTACGACCTCTCATTTTTAAAAGTCGATTCCACAGCAACTATTAGAGCTTTGCGATCGCAATCACTTCCAGAATCTGCAAAAGATATTCTAGTTTCATAACAGACCAGCAGGTACCTGCCAAAGTTAAACCATTTGGCCAGGTGAGCCCTTTTATGCAGACTTTTGCCAGATTTCGATACCCAAAATTTTTGCGATTTTCACAGATTTTTTTTCAAAAGCCGATTCCAAAGCAGCTAATAGAGCTTTGCGATCGCAATCACTTCCAGAATCTGCCCCACGAAGTCTACTTTCATGATAAAGCACGAGGGACCTGCCAAAGTTAAACCATTTGGCCAGGAGAGCCCTTTTATGAAGGCATGTGCTCGATTTCGTCGCCAAATTTTTTTGTCGAATTTTACGACCTCTCATTTTTAAAAGTCGATTCCACAGCAACTATTAGAGCTTTGCGATCGCAATCACTTCCAGAATCTGCAAAAGATATTCTAGTTTCATAACAGACCAGCAGGTACCTGCCAAAGTTAAACCATTTGGCCAGGTGAGCCCTTTTATGCAGACTTTTGCCAGATTTCGATACCCAAAATTTTTGCGATTTTCACAGATTTTTTTTCAAAAGCCGATTCCAAAGCAGCTAATAGAGCTTTGCGATCGCAATCACTTCCAGAATCTGCCCCACGAAGTCTACTTTCATGATAAAGCACGAGGGACCTGCCAAAGTTAAACCATTTGGCCAGGAGAGCCCTTTTATGAAGGCATGTGCTCGATTTCGTCGCCAAATTTTTTTGTCGAATTTTACGACCTCTCATTTTTAAAAGTCGATTCCACAGCAACTATTAGAGCTTTGCGATCGCAATCACTTCCAGAATCTGCAAAAGATATTCTAGTTTCATAACAGACCAGCAGGTACCTGCCAAAGTTAAACCATTTGGCCAGGTGAGCCCTTTTATGCAGACTTTTGCCAGATTTCGATACCCAAAATTTTTGCGATTTTCACAGATTTTTTTTCAAAAGCCGATTCCAAAGCAGCTAATAGAGCTTTGCGATCGCAATCACTTCCAGAATCTGCCCCACGAAGTCTACTTTCATGATAAAGCACGAGGGACCTGCCAAAGTTAAACCATTTGGCCAGGAGAGCCCTTTTATGAAGGCATGTGCTCGATTTCGTCGCCAAATTTTTTTGTCGAATTTTACGACCTCTCATTTTTAAAAGTCGATTCCACAGCAACTATTAGAGCTTTGCGATCGCAATCACTTCCAGAATCTGCAAAAGATATTCTAGTTTCATAACAGACCAGCAGGTACCTGCCAAAGTTAAACCATTTGGCCAGGTGAGCCCTTTTATGCAGACTTTTGCCAGATTTCGATACCCAAAATTTTTGCGATTTTCACAGATTTTTTTTCAAAAGCCGATTCCAAAGCAGCTAATAGAGCTTTGCGATCGCAATCACTTCCAGAATCTGCCCCACGAAGTCTACTTTCATGATAAAGCACGAGGGACCTGCCAAAGTTAAACCATTTGGCCAGGAGAGCCCTTTTATGAAGGCATGTGCTCGATTTCGTCGCCAAATTTTTTTGTCGAATTTTACGACCTCTCATTTTTAAAAGTCGATTCCACAGCAACTATTAGAGCTTTGCGATCGCAATCACTTCCAGAATCTGCAAAAGATATTCTAGTTTCATAACAGACCAGCAGGTACCTGCCAAAGTTAAACCATTTGGCCAGGTGAGCCCTTTTATGCAGACTTTTGCCAGATTTCGATACCCAAAATTTTTGCGATTTTCACAGATTTTTTTTCAAAAGCCGATTCCAAAGCAGCTAATAGAGCTTTGCGATCGCAATCACTTCCAGAATCTGCCCCACGAAGTCTACTTTCATGATAAAGCACGAGGGACCTGCCAAAGTTAAACCATTTGGCCAGGAGAGCCCTTTTATGAAGGCATGTGCTCGATTTCGTCGCCAAATTTTTTTGTCGAATTTTACGACCTCTCATTTTTAAAAGTCGATTCCACAGCAACTATTAGAGCTTTGCGATCGCAATCACTTCCAGAATCTGCAAAAGATATTCTAGTTTCATAACAGACCAGCAGGTACCTGCCAAAGTTAAACCATTTGGCCAGGTGAGCCCTTTTATGCAGACTTTTGCCAGATTTCGATACCCAAAATTTTTGCGATTTTCACAGATTTTTTTTCAAAAGCCGATTCCAAAGCAGCTAATAGAGCTTTGCGATCGCAATCACTTCCAGAATCTGCCCCACGAAGTCTACTTTCATGATAAAGCACGAGGGACCTGCCAAAGTTAAACCATTTGGCCAGGAGAGCCCTTTTATGAAGGCATGTGCTCGATTTCGTCGCCAAATTTTTTTGTCGAATTTTACGACCTCTCATTTTTAAAAGTCGATTCCACAGCAACTATTAGAGCTTTGCGATCGCAATCACTTCCAGAATCTGCAAAAGATATTCTAGTTTCATAACAGACCAGCAGGTACCTGCCAAAGTTAAACCATTTGGCCAGGTGAGCCCTTTTATGCAGACTTTTGCCAGATTTCGATACCCAAAATTTTTGCGATTTTCACAGATTTTTTTTCAAAAGCCGATTCCAAAGCAGCTAATAGAGCTTTGCGATCGCAATCACTTCCAGAATCTGCCCCACGAAGTCTACTTTCATGATAAAGCACGAGGGACCTGCCAAAGTTAAACCATTTGGCCAGGAGAGCCCTTTTATGAAGGCATGTGCTCGATTTCGTCGCCAAATTTTTTTGTCGAATTTTACGACCTCTCATTTTTAAAAGTCGATTCCACAGCAACTATTAGAGCTTTGCGATCGCAATCACTTCCAGAATCTGCAAAAGATATTCTAGTTTCATAACAGACCAGCAGGTACCTGCCAAAGTTAAACCATTTGGCCAGGTGAGCCCTTTTATGCAGACTTTTGCCAGATTTCGATACCCAAAATTTTTGCGATTTTCACAGATTTTTTTTCAAAAGCCGATTCCAAAGCAGCTAATAGAGCTTTGCGATCGCAATCACTTCCAGAATCTGCCCCACGAAGTCTACTTTCATGATAAAGCACGAGGGACCTGCCAAAGTTAAACCATTTGGCCAGGAGAGCCCTTTTATGAAGGCATGTGCTCGATTTCGTCGCCAAATTTTTTTGTCGAATTTTACGACCTCTCATTTTTAAAAGTCGATTCCACAGCAACTATTAGAGCTTTGCGATCGCAATCACTTCCAGAATCTGCAAAAGATATTCTAGTTTCATAACAGACCAGCAGGTACCTGCCAAAGTTAAACCATTTGGCCAGGTGAGCCCTTTTATGCAGACTTTTGCCAGATTTCGATACCCAAAATTTTTGCGATTTTCACAGATTTTTTTTCAAAAGCCGATTCCAAAGCAGCTAATAGAGCTTTGCGATCGCAATCACTTCCAGAATCTGCCCCACGAAGTCTACTTTCATGATAAAGCACGAGGGACCTGCCAAAGTTAAACCATTTGGCCAGGAGAGCCCTTTTATGAAGGCATGTGCTCGATTTCGTCGCCAAATTTTTTTGTCGAATTTTACGACCTCTCATTTTTAAAAGTCGATTCCACAGCAACTATTAGAGCTTTGCGATCGCAATCACTTCCAGAATCTGCAAAAGATATTCTAGTTTCATAACAGACCAGCAGGTACCTGCCAAAGTTAAACCATTTGGCCAGGTGAGCCCTTTTATGCAGACTTTTGCCAGATTTCGATACCCAAAATTTTTGCGATTTTCACAGATTTTTTTTCAAAAGCCGATTCCAAAGCAGCTAATAGAGCTTTGCGATCGCAATCACTTCCAGAATCTGCCCCACGAAGTCTACTTTCATGATAAAGCACGAGGGACCTGCCAAAGTTAAACCATTTGGCCAGGAGAGCCCTTTTATGAAGGCATGTGCTCGATTTCGTCGCCAAATTTTTTTGTCGAATTTTACGACCTCTCATTTTTAAAAGTCGATTCCACAGCAACTATTAGAGCTTTGCGATCGCAATCACTTCCAGAATCTGCAAAAGATATTCTAGTTTCATAACAGACCAGCAGGTACCTGCCAAAGTTAAACCATTTGGCCAGGTGAGCCCTTTTATGCAGACTTTTGCCAGATTTCGATACCCAAAATTTTTGCGATTTTCACAGATTTTTTTTCAAAAGCCGATTCCAAAGCAGCTAATAGAGCTTTGCGATCGCAATCACTTCCAGAATCTGCCCCACGAAGTCTACTTTCATGATAAAGCACGAGGGACCTGCCAAAGTTAAACCATTTGGCCAGGAGAGCCCTTTTATGAAGGCATGTGCTCGATTTCGTCGCCAAATTTTTTTGTCGAATTTTACGACCTCTCATTTTTAAAAGTCGATTCCACAGCAACTATTAGAGCTTTGCGATCGCAATCACTTCCAGAATCTGCAAAAGATATTCTAGTTTCATAACAGACCAGCAGGTACCTGCCAAAGTTAAACCATTTGGCCAGGTGAGCCCTTTTATGCAGACTTTTGCCAGATTTCGATACCCAAAATTTTTGCGATTTTCACAGATTTTTTTTCAAAAGCCGATTCCAAAGCAGCTAATAGAGCTTTGCGATCGCAATCACTTCCAGAATCTGCCCCACGAAGTCTACTTTCATGATAAAGCACGAGGGACCTGCCAAAGTTAAACCATTTGGCCAGGAGAGCCCTTTTATGAAGGCATGTGCTCGATTTCGTCGCCAAATTTTTTTGTCGAATTTTACGACCTCTCATTTTTAAAAGTCGATTCCACAGCAACTATTAGAGCTTTGCGATCGCAATCACTTCCAGAATCTGCAAAAGATATTCTAGTTTCATAACAGACCAGCAGGTACCTGCCAAAGTTAAACCATTTGGCCAGGTGAGCCCTTTTATGCAGACTTTTGCCAGATTTCGATACCCAAAATTTTTGCGATTTTCACAGATTTTTTTTCAAAAGCCGATTCCAAAGCAGCTAATAGAGCTTTGCGATCGCAATCACTTCCAGAATCTGCCCCACGAAGTCTACTTTCATGATAAAGCACGAGGGACCTGCCAAAGTTAAACCATTTGGCCAGGAGAGCCCTTTTATGAAGGCATGTGCTCGATTTCGTCGCCAAATTTTTTTGTCGAATTTTACGACCTCTCATTTTTAAAAGTCGATTCCACAGCAACTATTAGAGCTTTGCGATCGCAATCACTTCCAGAATCTGCAAAAGATATTCTAGTTTCATAACAGACCAGCAGGTACCTGCCAAAGTTAAACCATTTGGCCAGGTGAGCCCTTTTATGCAGACTTTTGCCAGATTTCGATACCCAAAATTTTTGCGATTTTCACAGATTTTTTTTCAAAAGCCGATTCCAAAGCAGCTAATAGAGCTTTGCGATCGCAATCACTTCCAGAATCTGCCCCACGAAGTCTACTTTCATGATAAAGCACGAGGGACCTGCCAAAGTTAAACCATTTGGCCAGGAGAGCCCTTTTATGAAGGCATGTGCTCGATTTCGTCGCCAAATTTTTTTGTCGAATTTTACGACCTCTCATTTTTAAAAGTCGATTCCACAGCAACTATTAGAGCTTTGCGATCGCAATCACTTCCAGAATCTGCAAAAGATATTCTAGTTTCATAACAGACCAGCAGGTACCTGCCAAAGTTAAACCATTTGGCCAGGTGAGCCCTTTTATGCAGACTTTTGCCAGATTTCGATACCCAAAATTTTTGCGATTTTCACAGATTTTTTTTCAAAAGCCGATTCCAAAGCAGCTAATAGAGCTTTGCGATCGCAATCACTTCCAGAATCTGCCCCACGAAGTCTACTTTCATGATAAAGCACGAGGGACCTGCCAAAGTTAAACCATTTGGCCAGGAGAGCCCTTTTATGAAGGCATGTGCTCGATTTCGTCGCCAAATTTTTTTGTCGAATTTTACGACCTCTCATTTTTAAAAGTCGATTCCACAGCAACTATTAGAGCTTTGCGATCGCAATCACTTCCAGAATCTGCAAAAGATATTCTAGTTTCATAACAGACCAGCAGGTACCTGCCAAAGTTAAACCATTTGGCCAGGTGAGCCCTTTTATGCAGACTTTTGCCAGATTTCGATACCCAAAATTTTTGCGATTTTCACAGATTTTTTTTCAAAAGCCGATTCCAAAGCAGCTAATAGAGCTTTGCGATCGCAATCACTTCCAGAATCTGCCCCACGAAGTCTACTTTCATGATAAAGCACGAGGGACCTGCCAAAGTTAAACCATTTGGCCAGGAGAGCCCTTTTATGAAGGCATGTGCTCGATTTCGTCGCCAAATTTTTTTGTCGAATTTTACGACCTCTCATTTTTAAAAGTCGATTCCACAGCAACTATTAGAGCTTTGCGATCGCAATCACTTCCAGAATCTGCAAAAGATATTCTAGTTTCATAACAGACCAGCAGGTACCTGCCAAAGTTAAACCATTTGGCCAGGTGAGCCCTTTTATGCAGACTTTTGCCAGATTTCGATACCCAAAATTTTTGCGATTTTCACAGATTTTTTTTCAAAAGCCGATTCCAAAGCAGCTAATAGAGCTTTGCGATCGCAATCACTTCCAGAATCTGCCCCACGAAGTCTACTTTCATGATAAAGCACGAGGGACCTGCCAAAGTTAAACCATTTGGCCAGGAGAGCCCTTTTATGAAGGCATGTGCTCGATTTCGTCGCCAAATTTTTTTGTCGAATTTTACGACCTCTCATTTTTAAAAGTCGATTCCACAGCAACTATTAGAGCTTTGCGATCGCAATCACTTCCAGAATCTGCAAAAGATATTCTAGTTTCATAACAGACCAGCAGGTACCTGCCAAAGTTAAACCATTTGGCCAGGTGAGCCCTTTTATGCAGACTTTTGCCAGATTTCGATACCCAAAATTTTTGCGATTTTCACAGATTTTTTTTCAAAAGCCGATTCCAAAGCAGCTAATAGAGCTTTGCGATCGCAATCACTTCCAGAATCTGCCCCACGAAGTCTACTTTCATGATAAAGCACGAGGGACCTGCCAAAGTTAAACCATTTGGCCAGGAGAGCCCTTTTATGAAGGCATGTGCTCGATTTCGTCGCCAAATTTTTTTGTCGAATTTTACGACCTCTCATTTTTAAAAGTCGATTCCACAGCAACTATTAGAGCTTTGCGATCGCAATCACTTCCAGAATCTGCAAAAGATATTCTAGTTTCATAACAGACCAGCAGGTACCTGCCAAAGTTAAACCATTTGGCCAGGTGAGCCCTTTTATGCAGACTTTTGCCAGATTTCGATACCCAAAATTTTTGCGATTTTCACAGATTTTTTTTCAAAAGCCGATTCCAAAGCAGCTAATAGAGCTTTGCGATCGCAATCACTTCCAGAATCTGCCCCACGAAGTCTACTTTCATGATAAAGCACGAGGGACCTGCCAAAGTTAAACCATTTGGCCAGGAGAGCCCTTTTATGAAGGCATGTGCTCGATTTCGTCGCCAAATTTTTTTGTCGAATTTTACGACCTCTCATTTTTAAAAGTCGATTCCACAGCAACTATTAGAGCTTTGCGATCGCAATCACTTCCAGAATCTGCAAAAGATATTCTAGTTTCATAACAGACCAGCAGGTACCTGCCAAAGTTAAACCATTTGGCCAGGTGAGCCCTTTTATGCAGACTTTTGCCAGATTTCGATACCCAAAATTTTTGCGATTTTCACAGATTTTTTTTCAAAAGCCGATTCCAAAGCAGCTAATAGAGCTTTGCGATCGCAATCACTTCCAGAATCTGCCCCACGAAGTCTACTTTCATGATAAAGCACGAGGGACCTGCCAAAGTTAAACCATTTGGCCAGGAGAGCCCTTTTATGAAGGCATGTGCTCGATTTCGTCGCCAAATTTTTTTGTCGAATTTTACGACCTCTCATTTTTAAAAGTCGATTCCACAGCAACTATTAGAGCTTTGCGATCGCAATCACTTCCAGAATCTGCAAAAGATATTCTAGTTTCATAACAGACCAGCAGGTACCTGCCAAAGTTAAACCATTTGGCCAGGTGAGCCCTTTTATGCAGACTTTTGCCAGATTTCGATACCCAAAATTTTTGCGATTTTCACAGATTTTTTTTCAAAAGCCGATTCCAAAGCAGCTAATAGAGCTTTGCGATCGCAATCACTTCCAGAATCTGCCCCACGAAGTCTACTTTCATGATAAAGCACGAGGGACCTGCCAAAGTTAAACCATTTGGCCAGGAGAGCCCTTTTATGAAGGCATGTGCTCGATTTCGTCGCCAAATTTTTTTGTCGAATTTTACGACCTCTCATTTTTAAAAGTCGATTCCACAGCAACTATTAGAGCTTTGCGATCGCAATCACTTCCAGAATCTGCAAAAGATATTCTAGTTTCATAACAGACCAGCAGGTACCTGCCAAAGTTAAACCATTTGGCCAGGTGAGCCCTTTTATGCAGACTTTTGCCAGATTTCGATACCCAAAATTTTTGCGATTTTCACAGATTTTTTTTCAAAAGCCGATTCCAAAGCAGCTAATAGAGCTTTGCGATCGCAATCACTTCCAGAATCTGCCCCACGAAGTCTACTTTCATGATAAAGCACGAGGGACCTGCCAAAGTTAAACCATTTGGCCAGGAGAGCCCTTTTATGAAGGCATGTGCTCGATTTCGTCGCCAAATTTTTTTGTCGAATTTTACGACCTCTCATTTTTAAAAGTCGATTCCACAGCAACTATTAGAGCTTTGCGATCGCAATCACTTCCAGAATCTGCAAAAGATATTCTAGTTTCATAACAGACCAGCAGGTACCTGCCAAAGTTAAACCATTTGGCCAGGTGAGCCCTTTTATGCAGACTTTTGCCAGATTTCGATACCCAAAATTTTTGCGATTTTCACAGATTTTTTTTCAAAAGCCGATTCCAAAGCAGCTAATAGAGCTTTGCGATCGCAATCACTTCCAGAATCTGCCCCACGAAGTCTACTTTCATGATAAAGCACGAGGGACCTGCCAAAGTTAAACCATTTGGCCAGGAGAGCCCTTTTATGAAGGCATGTGCTCGATTTCGTCGCCAAATTTTTTTGTCGAATTTTACGACCTCTCATTTTTAAAAGTCGATTCCACAGCAACTATTAGAGCTTTGCGATCGCAATCACTTCCAGAATCTGCAAAAGATATTCTAGTTTCATAACAGACCAGCAGGTACCTGCCAAAGTTAAACCATTTGGCCAGGTGAGCCCTTTTATGCAGACTTTTGCCAGATTTCGATACCCAAAATTTTTGCGATTTTCACAGATTTTTTTTCAAAAGCCGATTCCAAAGCAGCTAATAGAGCTTTGCGATCGCAATCACTTCCAGAATCTGCCCCACGAAGTCTACTTTCATGATAAAGCACGAGGGACCTGCCAAAGTTAAACCATTTGGCCAGGAGAGCCCTTTTATGAAGGCATGTGCTCGATTTCGTCGCCAAATTTTTTTGTCGAATTTTACGACCTCTCATTTTTAAAAGTCGATTCCACAGCAACTATTAGAGCTTTGCGATCGCAATCACTTCCAGAATCTGCAAAAGATATTCTAGTTTCATAACAGACCAGCAGGTACCTGCCAAAGTTAAACCATTTGGCCAGGTGAGCCCTTTTATGCAGACTTTTGCCAGATTTCGATACCCAAAATTTTTGCGATTTTCACAGATTTTTTTTCAAAAGCCGATTCCAAAGCAGCTAATAGAGCTTTGCGATCGCAATCACTTCCAGAATCTGCCCCACGAAGTCTACTTTCATGATAAAGCACGAGGGACCTGCCAAAGTTAAACCATTTGGCCAGGAGAGCCCTTTTATGAAGGCATGTGCTCGATTTCGTCGCCAAATTTTTTTGTCGAATTTTACGACCTCTCATTTTTAAAAGTCGATTCCACAGCAACTATTAGAGCTTTGCGATCGCAATCACTTCCAGAATCTGCAAAAGATATTCTAGTTTCATAACAGACCAGCAGGTACCTGCCAAAGTTAAACCATTTGGCCAGGTGAGCCCTTTTATGCAGACTTTTGCCAGATTTCGATACCCAAAATTTTTGCGATTTTCACAGATTTTTTTTCAAAAGCCGATTCCAAAGCAGCTAATAGAGCTTTGCGATCGCAATCACTTCCAGAATCTGCCCCACGAAGTCTACTTTCATGATAAAGCACGAGGGACCTGCCAAAGTTAAACCATTTGGCCAGGAGAGCCCTTTTATGAAGGCATGTGCTCGATTTCGTCGCCAAATTTTTTTGTCGAATTTTACGACCTCTCATTTTTAAAAGTCGATTCCACAGCAACTATTAGAGCTTTGCGATCGCAATCACTTCCAGAATCTGCAAAAGATATTCTAGTTTCATAACAGACCAGCAGGTACCTGCCAAAGTTAAACCATTTGGCCAGGTGAGCCCTTTTATGCAGACTTTTGCCAGATTTCGATACCCAAAATTTTTGCGATTTTCACAGATTTTTTTTCAAAAGCCGATTCCAAAGCAGCTAATAGAGCTTTGCGATCGCAATCACTTCCAGAATCTGCCCCACGAAGTCTACTTTCATGATAAAGCACGAGGGACCTGCCAAAGTTAAACCATTTGGCCAGGAGAGCCCTTTTATGAAGGCATGTGCTCGATTTCGTCGCCAAATTTTTTTGTCGAATTTTACGACCTCTCATTTTTAAAAGTCGATTCCACAGCAACTATTAGAGCTTTGCGATCGCAATCACTTCCAGAATCTGCAAAAGATATTCTAGTTTCATAACAGACCAGCAGGTACCTGCCAAAGTTAAACCATTTGGCCAGGTGAGCCCTTTTATGCAGACTTTTGCCAGATTTCGATACCCAAAATTTTTGCGATTTTCACAGATTTTTTTTCAAAAGCCGATTCCAAAGCAGCTAATAGAGCTTTGCGATCGCAATCACTTCCAGAATCTGCCCCACGAAGTCTACTTTCATGATAAAGCACGAGGGACCTGCCAAAGTTAAACCATTTGGCCAGGAGAGCCCTTTTATGAAGGCATGTGCTCGATTTCGTCGCCAAATTTTTTTGTCGAATTTTACGACCTCTCATTTTTAAAAGTCGATTCCACAGCAACTATTAGAGCTTTGCGATCGCAATCACTTCCAGAATCTGCAAAAGATATTCTAGTTTCATAACAGACCAGCAGGTACCTGCCAAAGTTAAACCATTTGGCCAGGTGAGCCCTTTTATGCAGACTTTTGCCAGATTTCGATACCCAAAATTTTTGCGATTTTCACAGATTTTTTTTCAAAAGCCGATTCCAAAGCAGCTAATAGAGCTTTGCGATCGCAATCACTTCCAGAATCTGCCCCACGAAGTCTACTTTCATGATAAAGCACGAGGGACCTGCCAAAGTTAAACCATTTGGCCAGGAGAGCCCTTTTATGAAGGCATGTGCTCGATTTCGTCGCCAAATTTTTTTGTCGAATTTTACGACCTCTCATTTTTAAAAGTCGATTCCACAGCAACTATTAGAGCTTTGCGATCGCAATCACTTCCAGAATCTGCAAAAGATATTCTAGTTTCATAACAGACCAGCAGGTACCTGCCAAAGTTAAACCATTTGGCCAGGTGAGCCCTTTTATGCAGACTTTTGCCAGATTTCGATACCCAAAATTTTTGCGATTTTCACAGATGTGTTTTCAAAAGCCGATTCCAAAGCAGCTAATAGAGCTTTGCGATCGCAATCACTTCCAGAATCTGCCCCACGAAGTCTACTTTCATGATAAAGCACGAGGGACCTGCCAAAGTTAAACCATTTGGCCAGGAGAGCCCTTTTATGAAGGCATGTGCTCGATTTCGTCGCCAAATTTTTTTGTCGAATTTTACGACCTCTCATTTTTAAAAGTCGATTCCACAGCAACTATTAGAGCTTTGCGATCGCAATCACTTCCAGAATCTGCAAAAGATATTCTAGTTTCATAACAGACCAGCAGGTACCTGCCAAAGTTAAACCATTTGGCCAGGTGAGCCCTTTTATGCAGACTTTTGCCAGATTTCGATACCCAAAATTTTTGCGATTTTCAACAGATTTTTTTTCAAAAGCCGATTCCAAAGCAGCTAATAGAGCTTTGCGATCGCAATCACTTCCAGAATCTGCCCCACGAAGTCTACTTTCATGATAAAGCACGAGGGACCTGCCAAAGTTAAACCATTTGGCCAGGAGAGCCCTTTTATGAAGGCATGTGCTCGATTTCGTCGCCAAATTTTTTTGTCGAATTTTACGACCTCTCATTTTTAAAAGTCGATTCCACAGCAACTATTAGAGCTTTGCGATCGCAATCACTTCCAGAATCTGCAAAAGATATTCTAGTTTCATAACAGACCAGCAGGTACCTGCCAAAGTTAAACCATTTGGCCAGGTGAGCCCTTTTATGCAGACTTTTGCCAGATTTCGATACCCAAAATTTTTGCGATTTTCACAGATTTTTTTTCAAAAGCCGATTCCAAAGCAGCTAATAGAGCTTTGCGATCGCAATCACTTCCAGAATCTGCCCCACGAAGTCTACTTTCATGATAAAGCACGAGGGACCTGCCAAAGTTAAACCATTTGGCCAGGAGAGCCCTTTTATGAAGGCATGTGCTCGATTTCGTCGCCAAATTTTTTTGTCGAATTTTACGACCTCTCATTTTTAAAAGTCGATTCCACAGCAACTATTAGAGCTTTGCGATCGCAATCACTTCCAGAATCTGCAAAAGATATTCTAGTTTCATAACAGACCAGCAGGTACCTGCCAAAGTTAAACCATTTGGCCAGGTGAGCCCTTTTATGCAGACTTTTGCCAGATTTCGATACCCAAAATTTTTGCGATTTTCACAGATTTTTTTTCAAAAGCCGATTCCAAAGCAGCTAATAGAGCTTTGCGATCGCAATCACTTCCAGAATCTGCCCCACGAAGTCTACTTTCATGATAAAGCACGAGGGACCTGCCAAAGTTAAACCATTTGGCCAGGAGAGCCCTTTTATGAAGGCATGTGCTCGATTTCGTCGCCAAATTTTTTTGTCGAATTTTACGACCTCTCATTTTTAAAAGTCGATTCCACAGCAACTATTAGAGCTTTGCGATCGCAATCACTTCCAGAATCTGCAAAAGATATTCTAGTTTCATAACAGACCAGCAGGTACCTGCCAAAGTTAAACCATTTGGCCAGGTGAGCCCTTTTATGCAGACTTTTGCCAGATTTCGATACCCAAAATTTTTGCGATTTTCACAGATTTTTTTTCAAAAGCCGATTCCAAAGCAGCTAATAGAGCTTTGCGATCGCAATCACTTCCAGAATCTGCCCCACGAAGTCTACTTTCATGATAAAGCACGAGGGACCTGCCAAAGTTAAACCATTTGGCCAGGAGAGCCCTTTTATGAAGGCATGTGCTCGATTTCGTCGCCAAATTTTTTTGTCGAATTTTACGACCTCTCATTTTTAAAAGTCGATTCCACAGCAACTATTAGAGCTTTGCGATCGCAATCACTTCCAGAATCTGCAAAAGATATTCTAGTTTCATAACAGACCAGCAGGTACCTGCCAAAGTTAAACCATTTGGCCAGGTGAGCCCTTTTATGCAGACTTTTGCCAGATTTCGATACCCAAAATTTTTGCGATTTTCACAGATTTTTTTTCAAAAGCCGATTCCAAAGCAGCTAATAGAGCTTTGCGATCGCAATCACTTCCAGAATCTGCCCCACGAAGTCTACTTTCATGATAAAGCACGAGGGACCTGCCAAAGTTAAACCATTTGGCCAGGAGAGCCCTTTTATGAAGGCATGTGCTCGATTTCGTCGCCAAATTTTTTTGTCGAATTTTACGACCTCTCATTTTTAAAAGTCGATTCCACAGCAACTATTAGAGCTTTGCGATCGCAATCACTTCCAGAATCTGCAAAAGATATTCTAGTTTCATAACAGACCAGCAGGTACCTGCCAAAGTTAAACCATTTGGCCAGGTGAGCCCTTTTATGCAGACTTTTGCCAGATTTCGATACCCAAAATTTTTGCGATTTTCACAGATTTTTTTTCAAAAGCCGATTCCAAAGCAGCTAATAGAGCTTTGCGATCGCAATCACTTCCAGAATCTGCCCCACGAAGTCTACTTTCATGATAAAGCACGAGGGACCTGCCAAAGTTAAACCATTTGGCCAGGAGAGCCCTTTTATGAAGGCATGTGCTCGATTTCGTCGCCAAATTTTTTTGTCGAATTTTACGACCTCTCATTTTTAAAAGTCGATTCCACAGCAACTATTAGAGCTTTGCGATCGCAATCACTTCCAGAATCTGCAAAAGATATTCTAGTTTCATAACAGACCAGCAGGTACCTGCCAAAGTTAAACCATTTGGCCAGGTGAGCCCTTTTATGCAGACTTTTGCCAGATTTCGATACCCAAAATTTTTGCGATTTTCACAGATTTTTTTTCAAAAGCCGATTCCAAAGCAGCTAATAGAGCTTTGCGATCGCAATCACTTCCAGAATCTGCCCCACGAAGTCTACTTTCATGATAAAGCACGAGGGACCTGCCAAAGTTAAACCATTTGGCCAGGAGAGCCCTTTTATGAAGGCATGTGCTCGATTTCGTCGCCAAATTTTTTTGTCGAATTTTACGACCTCTCATTTTTAAAAGTCGATTCCACAGCAACTATTAGAGCTTTGCGATCGCAATCACTTCCAGAATCTGCAAAAGATATTCTAGTTTCATAACAGACCAGCAGGTACCTGCCAAAGTTAAACCATTTGGCCAGGTGAGCCCTTTTATGCAGACTTTTGCCAGATTTCGATACCCAAAATTTTTGCGATTTTCACAGATTTTTTTTCAAAAGCCGATTCCAAAGCAGCTAATAGAGCTTTGCGATCGCAATCACTTCCAGAATCTGCCCCACGAAGTCTACTTTCATGATAAAGCACGAGGGACCTGCCAAAGTTAAACCATTTGGCCAGGAGAGCCCTTTTATGAAGGCATGTGCTCGATTTCGTCGCCAAATTTTTTTGTCGAATTTTACGACCTCTCATTTTTAAAAGTCGATTCCACAGCAACTATTAGAGCTTTGCGATCGCAATCACTTCCAGAATCTGCAAAAGATATTCTAGTTTCATAACAGACCAGCAGGTACCTGCCAAAGTTAAACCATTTGGCCAGGTGAGCCCTTTTATGCAGACTTTTGCCAGATTTCGATACCCAAAATTTTTGCGATTTTCACAGATTTTTTTTCAAAAGCCGATTCCAAAGCAGCTAATAGAGCTTTGCGATCGCAATCACTTCCAGAATCTGCCCCACGAAGTCTACTTTCATGATAAAGCACGAGGGACCTGCCAAAGTTAAACCATTTGGCCAGGAGAGCCCTTTTATGAAGGCATGTGCTCGATTTCGTCGCCAAATTTTTTTGTCGAATTTTACGACCTCTCATTTTTAAAAGTCGATTCCACAGCAACTATTAGAGCTTTGCGATCGCAATCACTTCCAGAATCTGCAAAAGATATTCTAGTTTCATAACAGACCAGCAGGTACCTGCCAAAGTTAAACCATTTGGCCAGGTGAGCCCTTTTATGCAGACTTTTGCCAGATTTCGATACCCAAAATTTTTGCGATTTTCACAGATTTTTTTTCAAAAGCCGATTCCAAAGCAGCTAATAGAGCTTTGCGATCGCAATCACTTCCAGAATCTGCCCCACGAAGTCTACTTTCATGATAAAGCACGAGGGACCTGCCAAAGTTAAACCATTTGGCCAGGAGAGCCCTTTTATGAAGGCATGTGCTCGATTTCGTCGCCAAATTTTTTTGTCGAATTTTACGACCTCTCATTTTTAAAAGTCGATTCCACAGCAACTATTAGAGCTTTGCGATCGCAATCACTTCCAGAATCTGCAAAAGATATTCTAGTTTCATAACAGACCAGCAGGTACCTGCCAAAGTTAAACCATTTGGCCAGGTGAGCCCTTTTATGCAGACTTTTGCCAGATTTCGATACCCAAAATTTTTGCGATTTTCACAGATTTTTTTTCAAAAGCCGATTCCAAAGCAGCTAATAGAGCTTTGCGATCGCAATCACTTCCAGAATCTGCCCCACGAAGTCTACTTTCATGATAAAGCACGAGGGACCTGCCAAAGTTAAACCATTTGGCCAGGAGAGCCCTTTTATGAAGGCATGTGCTCGATTTCGTCGCCAAATTTTTTTGTCGAATTTTACGACCTCTCATTTTTAAAAGTCGATTCCACAGCAACTATTAGAGCTTTGCGATCGCAATCACTTCCAGAATCTGCAAAAGATATTCTAGTTTCATAACAGACCAGCAGGTACCTGCCAAAGTTAAACCATTTGGCCAGGTGAGCCCTTTTATGCAGACTTTTGCCAGATTTCGATACCCAAAATTTTTGCGATTTTCACAGATTTTTTTTCAAAAGCCGATTCCAAAGCAGCTAATAGAGCTTTGCGATCGCAATCACTTCCAGAATCTGCCCCACGAAGTCTACTTTCATGATAAAGCACGAGGGACCTGCCAAAGTTAAACCATTTGGCCAGGAGAGCCCTTTTATGAAGGCATGTGCTCGATTTCGTCGCCAAATTTTTTTGTCGAATTTTACGACCTCTCATTTTTAAAAGTCGATTCCACAGCAACTATTAGAGCTTTGCGATCGCAATCACTTCCAGAATCTGCAAAAGATATTCTAGTTTCATAACAGACCAGCAGGTACCTGCCAAAGTTAAACCATTTGGCCAGGTGAGCCCTTTTATGCAGACTTTTGCCAGATTTCGATACCCAAAATTTTTGCGATTTTCACAGATTTTTTTTCAAAAGCCGATTCCAAAGCAGCTAATAGAGCTTTGCGATCGCAATCACTTCCAGAATCTGCCCCACGAAGTCTACTTTCATGATAAAGCACGAGGGACCTGCCAAAGTTAAACCATTTGGCCAGGAGAGCCCTTTTATGAAGGCATGTGCTCGATTTCGTCGCCAAATTTTTTTGTCGAATTTTACGACCTCTCATTTTTAAAAGTCGATTCCACAGCAACTATTAGAGCTTTGCGATCGCAATCACTTCCAGAATCTGCAAAAGATATTCTAGTTTCATAACAGACCAGCAGGTACCTGCCAAAGTTAAACCATTTGGCCAGGTGAGCCCTTTTATGCAGACTTTTGCCAGATTTCGATACCCAAAATTTTTGCGATTTTCACAGATTTTTTTTCAAAAGCCGATTCCAAAGCAGCTAATAGAGCTTTGCGATCGCAATCACTTCCAGAATCTGCCCCACGAAGTCTACTTTCATGATAAAGCACGAGGGACCTGCCAAAGTTAAACCATTTGGCCAGGAGAGCCCTTTTATGAAGGCATGTGCTCGATTTCGTCGCCAAATTTTTTTGTCGAATTTTACGACCTCTCATTTTTAAAAGTCGATTCCACAGCAACTATTAGAGCTTTGCGATCGCAATCACTTCCAGAATCTGCAAAAGATATTCTAGTTTCATAACAGACCAGCAGGTACCTGCCAAAGTTAAACCATTTGGCCAGGTGAGCCCTTTTATGCAGACTTTTGCCAGATTTCGATACCCAAAATTTTTGCGATTTTCACAGATTTTTTTTCAAAAGCCGATTCCAAAGCAGCTAATAGAGCTTTGCGATCGCAATCACTTCCAGAATCTGCCCCACGAAGTCTACTTTCATGATAAAGCACGAGGGACCTGCCAAAGTTAAACCATTTGGCCAGGAGAGCCCTTTTATGAAGGCATGTGCTCGATTTCGTCGCCAAATTTTTTTGTCGAATTTTACGACCTCTCATTTTTAAAAGTCGATTCCACAGCAACTATTAGAGCTTTGCGATCGCAATCACTTCCAGAATCTGCAAAAGATATTCTAGTTTCATAACAGACCAGCAGGTACCTGCCAAAGTTAAACCATTTGGCCAGGTGAGCCCTTTTATGCAGACTTTTGCCAGATTTCGATACCCAAAATTTTTGCGATTTTCACAGATTTTTTTTCAAAAGCCGATTCCAAAGCAGCTAATAGAGCTTTGCGATCGCAATCACTTCCAGAATCTGCCCCACGAAGTCTACTTTCATGATAAAGCACGAGGGACCTGCCAAAGTTAAACCATTTGGCCAGGAGAGCCCTTTTATGAAGGCATGTGCTCGATTTCGTCGCCAAATTTTTTTGTCGAATTTTACGACCTCTCATTTTTAAAAGTCGATTCCACAGCAACTATTAGAGCTTTGCGATCGCAATCACTTCCAGAATCTGCAAAAGATATTCTAGTTTCATAACAGACCAGCAGGTACCTGCCAAAGTTAAACCATTTGGCCAGGTGAGCCCTTTTATGCAGACTTTTGCCAGATTTCGATACCCAAAATTTTTGCGATTTTCACAGATTTTTTTTCAAAAGCCGATTCCAAAGCAGCTAATAGAGCTTTGCGATCGCAATCACTTCCAGAATCTGCCCCACGAAGTCTACTTTCATGATAAAGCACGAGGGACCTGCCAAAGTTAAACCATTTGGCCAGGAGAGCCCTTTTATGAAGGCATGTGCTCGATTTCGTCGCCAAATTTTTTTGTCGAATTTTACGACCTCTCATTTTTAAAAGTCGATTCCACAGCAACTATTAGAGCTTTGCGATCGCAATCACTTCCAGAATCTGCAAAAGATATTCTAGTTTCATAACAGACCAGCAGGTACCTGCCAAAGTTAAACCATTTGGCCAGGTGAGCCCTTTTATGCAGACTTTTGCCAGATTTCGATACCCAAAATTTTTGCGATTTTCACAGATTTTTTTTCAAAAGCCGATTCCAAAGCAGCTAATAGAGCTTTGCGATCGCAATCACTTCCAGAATCTGCCCCACGAAGTCTACTTTCATGATAAAGCACGAGGGACCTGCCAAAGTTAAACCATTTGGCCAGGAGAGCCCTTTTATGAAGGCATGTGCTCGATTTCGTCGCCAAATTTTTTTGTCGAATTTTACGACCTCTCATTTTTAAAAGTCGATTCCACAGCAACTATTAGAGCTTTGCGATCGCAATCACTTCCAGAATCTGCAAAAGATATTCTAGTTTCATAACAGACCAGCAGGTACCTGCCAAAGTTAAACCATTTGGCCAGGTGAGCCCTTTTATGCAGACTTTTGCCAGATTTCGATACCCAAAATTTTTGCGATTTTCACAGATTTTTTTTCAAAAGCCGATTCCAAAGCAGCTAATAGAGCTTTGCGATCGCAATCACTTCCAGAATCTGCCCCACGAAGTCTACTTTCATGATAAAGCACGAGGGACCTGCCAAAGTTAAACCATTTGGCCAGGAGAGCCCTTTTATGAAGGCATGTGCTCGATTTCGTCGCCAAATTTTTTTGTCGAATTTTACGACCTCTCATTTTTAAAAGTCGATTCCACAGCAACTATTAGAGCTTTGCGATCGCAATCACTTCCAGAATCTGCAAAAGATATTCTAGTTTCATAACAGACCAGCAGGTACCTGCCAAAGTTAAACCATTTGGCCAGGTGAGCCCTTTTATGCAGACTTTTGCCAGATTTCGATACCCAAAATTTTTGCGATTTTCACAGATTTTTTTTCAAAAGCCGATTCCAAAGCAGCTAATAGAGCTTTGCGATCGCAATCACTTCCAGAATCTGCCCCACGAAGTCTACTTTCATGATAAAGCACGAGGGACCTGCCAAAGTTAAACCATTTGGCCAGGAGAGCCCTTTTATGAAGGCATGTGCTCGATTTCGTCGCCAAATTTTTTTGTCGAATTTTACGACCTCTCATTTTTAAAAGTCGATTCCACAGCAACTATTAGAGCTTTGCGATCGCAATCACTTCCAGAATCTGCAAAAGATATTCTAGTTTCATAACAGACCAGCAGGTACCTGCCAAAGTTAAACCATTTGGCCAGGTGAGCCCTTTTATGCAGACTTTTGCCAGATTTCGATACCCAAAATTTTTGCGATTTTCACAGATTTTTTTTCAAAAGCCGATTCCAAAGCAGCTAATAGAGCTTTGCGATCGCAATCACTTCCAGAATCTGCCCCACGAAGTCTACTTTCATGATAAAGCACGAGGGACCTGCCAAAGTTAAACCATTTGGCCAGGAGAGCCCTTTTATGAAGGCATGTGCTCGATTTCGTCGCCAAATTTTTTTGTCGAATTTTACGACCTCTCATTTTTAAAAGTCGATTCCACAGCAACTATTAGAGCTTTGCGATCGCAATCACTTCCAGAATCTGCAAAAGATATTCTAGTTTCATAACAGACCAGCAGGTACCTGCCAAAGTTAAACCATTTGGCCAGGTGAGCCCTTTTATGCAGACTTTTGCCAGATTTCGATACCCAAAATTTTTGCGATTTTCACAGATTTTTTTTCAAAAGCCGATTCCAAAGCAGCTAATAGAGCTTTGCGATCGCAATCACTTCCAGAATCTGCCCCACGAAGTCTACTTTCATGATAAAGCACGAGGGACCTGCCAAAGTTAAACCATTTGGCCAGGAGAGCCCTTTTATGAAGGCATGTGCTCGATTTCGTCGCCAAATTTTTTTGTCGAATTTTACGACCTCTCATTTTTAAAAGTCGATTCCACAGCAACTATTAGAGCTTTGCGATCGCAATCACTTCCAGAATCTGCAAAAGATATTCTAGTTTCATAACAGACCAGCAGGTACCTGCCAAAGTTAAACCATTTGGCCAGGTGAGCCCTTTTATGCAGACTTTTGCCAGATTTCGATACCCAAAATTTTTGCGATTTTCACAGATTTTTTTTCAAAAGCCGATTCCAAAGCAGCTAATAGAGCTTTGCGATCGCAATCACTTCCAGAATCTGCCCCACGAAGTCTACTTTCATGATAAAGCACGAGGGACCTGCCAAAGTTAAACCATTTGGCCAGGAGAGCCCTTTTATGAAGGCATGTGCTCGATTTCGTCGCCAAATTTTTTTGTCGAATTTTACGACCTCTCATTTTTAAAAGTCGATTCCACAGCAACTATTAGAGCTTTGCGATCGCAATCACTTCCAGAATCTGCAAAAGATATTCTAGTTTCATAACAGACCAGCAGGTACCTGCCAAAGTTAAACCATTTGGCCAGGTGAGCCCTTTTATGCAGACTTTTGCCAGATTTCGATACCCAAAATTTTTGCGATTTTCACAGATTTTTTTTCAAAAGCCGATTCCAAAGCAGCTAATAGAGCTTTGCGATCGCAATCACTTCCAGAATCTGCCCCACGAAGTCTACTTTCATGATAAAGCACGAGGGACCTGCCAAAGTTAAACCATTTGGCCAGGAGAGCCCTTTTATGAAGGCATGTGCTCGATTTCGTCGCCAAATTTTTTTGTCGAATTTTACGACCTCTCATTTTTAAAAGTCGATTCCACAGCAACTATTAGAGCTTTGCGATCGCAATCACTTCCAGAATCTGCAAAAGATATTCTAGTTTCATAACAGACCAGCAGGTACCTGCCAAAGTTAAACCATTTGGCCAGGTGAGCCCTTTTATGCAGACTTTTGCCAGATTTCGATACCCAAAATTTTTGCGATTTTCACAGATTTTTTTTCAAAAGCCGATTCCAAAGCAGCTAATAGAGCTTTGCGATCGCAATCACTTCCAGAATCTGCCCCACGAAGTCTACTTTCATGATAAAGCACGAGGGACCTGCCAAAGTTAAACCATTTGGCCAGGAGAGCCCTTTTATGAAGGCATGTGCTCGATTTCGTCGCCAAATTTTTTTGTCGAATTTTACGACCTCTCATTTTTAAAAGTCGATTCCACAGCAACTATTAGAGCTTTGCGATCGCAATCACTTCCAGAATCTGCAAAAGATATTCTAGTTTCATAACAGACCAGCAGGTACCTGCCAAAGTTAAACCATTTGGCCAGGTGAGCCCTTTTATGCAGACTTTTGCCAGATTTCGATACCCAAAATTTTTGCGATTTTCACAGATTTTTTTTCAAAAGCCGATTCCAAAGCAGCTAATAGAGCTTTGCGATCGCAATCACTTCCAGAATCTGCCCCACGAAGTCTACTTTCATGATAAAGCACGAGGGACCTGCCAAAGTTAAACCATTTGGCCAGGAGAGCCCTTTTATGAAGGCATGTGCTCGATTTCGTCGCCAAATTTTTTTGTCGAATTTTACGACCTCTCATTTTTAAAAGTCGATTCCACAGCAACTATTAGAGCTTTGCGATCGCAATCACTTCCAGAATCTGCAAAAGATATTCTAGTTTCATAACAGACCAGCAGGTACCTGCCAAAGTTAAACCATTTGGCCAGGTGAGCCCTTTTATGCAGACTTTTGCCAGATTTCGATACCCAAAATTTTTGCGATTTTCACAGATTTTTTTTCAAAAGCCGATTCCAAAGCAGCTAATAGAGCTTTGCGATCGCAATCACTTCCAGAATCTGCCCCACGAAGTCTACTTTCATGATAAAGCACGAGGGACCTGCCAAAGTTAAACCATTTGGCCAGGAGAGCCCTTTTATGAAGGCATGTGCTCGATTTCGTCGCCAAATTTTTTTGTCGAATTTTACGACCTCTCATTTTTAAAAGTCGATTCCACAGCAACTATTAGAGCTTTGCGATCGCAATCACTTCCAGAATCTGCAAAAGATATTCTAGTTTCATAACAGACCAGCAGGTACCTGCCAAAGTTAAACCATTTGGCCAGGTGAGCCCTTTTATGCAGACTTTTGCCAGATTTCGATACCCAAAATTTTTGCGATTTTCACAGATTTTTTTTCAAAAGCCGATTCCAAAGCAGCTAATAGAGCTTTGCGATCGCAATCACTTCCAGAATCTGCCCCACGAAGTCTACTTTCATGATAAAGCACGAGGGACCTGCCAAAGTTAAACCATTTGGCCAGGAGAGCCCTTTTATGAAGGCATGTGCTCGATTTCGTCGCCAAATTTTTTTGTCGAATTTTACGACCTCTCATTTTTAAAAGTCGATTCCACAGCAACTATTAGAGCTTTGCGATCGCAATCACTTCCAGAATCTGCAAAAGATATTCTAGTTTCATAACAGACCAGCAGGTACCTGCCAAAGTTAAACCATTTGGCCAGGTGAGCCCTTTTATGCAGACTTTTGCCAGATTTCGATACCCAAAATTTTTGCGATTTTCACAGATTTTTTTTCAAAAGCCGATTCCAAAGCAGCTAATAGAGCTTTGCGATCGCAATCACTTCCAGAATCTGCCCCACGAAGTCTACTTTCATGATAAAGCACGAGGGACCTGCCAAAGTTAAACCATTTGGCCAGGAGAGCCCTTTTATGAAGGCATGTGCTCGATTTCGTCGCCAAATTTTTTTGTCGAATTTTACGACCTCTCATTTTTAAAAGTCGATTCCACAGCAACTATTAGAGCTTTGCGATCGCAATCACTTCCAGAATCTGCAAAAGATATTCTAGTTTCATAACAGACCAGCAGGTACCTGCCAAAGTTAAACCATTTGGCCAGGTGAGCCCTTTTATGCAGACTTTTGCCAGATTTCGATACCCAAAATTTTTGCGATTTTCACAGATTTTTTTTCAAAAGCCGATTCCAAAGCAGCTAATAGAGCTTTGCGATCGCAATCACTTCCAGAATCTGCCCCACGAAGTCTACTTTCATGATAAAGCACGAGGGACCTGCCAAAGTTAAACCATTTGGCCAGGAGAGCCCTTTTATGAAGGCATGTGCTCGATTTCGTCGCCAAATTTTTTTGTCGAATTTTACGACCTCTCATTTTTAAAAGTCGATTCCACAGCAACTATTAGAGCTTTGCGATCGCAATCACTTCCAGAATCTGCAAAAGATATTC
>CAWVNO010002134.1:0-19000 GCA_963930645.1 Salticus scenicus | reverse complement strand
AAAACATTTACTACTACTACTACTAATAATAATAATTTGAGCTTATTTTGTTACTCTGAACTTTGAACGAAAGGATTTATTATTATTATTATTATATTACATTTAAACGAAAAAAATATTTTATTACTATAAGATTCTTAATAAGTAGTAGCTACAAAAGTTAATTTTAATATAAAGCATTATGCATAAATTATTTTTTTCAGTCAATTAATATATTTTGTTTTGTACCGTATCAATTAACTAAGGGTAAAAAAGGATTAAGTAAATAAAAATAAAAATAAATAAATTAAATTAAATTAAAATTAAAATGACTGAAAATACATATGGTTTATTACTTCCAAATTATTATTAGGTAAGAGAGAGAAAAAGTTCTTTTTATAATAATAAATTATTTTGTTATATAAATAAATCAATTACATTTTTAAAGCAATCTCCATTAAAATATATATATAAATATTTATCAATCTGTGTATATTTTTTTCCCCCATCATGCTATAGGTATGGGGATCTTAGGCAATCATAAAAATTTTCATCCTTGTTTTTTTTTTTTTTTTTTTTTTTTTTTTACATTTCTACACATCTTACAAAAGCATACATACATACACACATATTATATATATACACACATATGTAATCATAAGTCATTATTTTAATTCTTTAATTCATAATATATATGATTGATTTAGTTCATATAAATTTGGTTTTTAATTATCAGTAATTATTATTGTTTTTTTTTTTAACCTAATAATAAAAATACTTGTTTATCCTGCTCCACCAGTCTCAAGCCGTGGTGAACTCTGCTCCTTCTTAGTTTTGTTTGAGTTTCATTTGTTTGGAATACTGCCTTTATTTTACATAGTTTTCAGTTTTTATACTAAACATGTGTACTCATCACATACTCACTATAAAACATTCTTACAAGCTTTTAAAACGCATTTTTATTTATGTATATTCTTTTATTACTTTTTTATGGTGACTTTTATCCCGCATGACTTTCTTTCCGGTGACTTTTCTTCCGGTGACTTTTTTTCGTGACTTCTTTTACAGGTGACACCGTTTATACGTTTTTAAGGGACCGTTTCAGAAAAACGTACAAATGAAAAAATCGTACAACTGAAAATTTGTTTTAACACATTAATACATAATAAAGGATTATATTATTATTAAAAATCAAATTAATTTTCATGATTTCCTTTACATTTGTCCGACTAAGATAATTTCTAATAAAATTTAAAATAATTTTAAAAAGTAGGATACATTTTAAAAGATAATTAAAAATGTAGAAATTCAGGAAATTTCCTTAAAAGTTTGATTTTAACCTTTAAAGACAGTCTTTCGTTTTCTAAATAAAGATGACATTTTTGCAAACGGTTAAAGAAAAAAAAAAAAAAACTGCTTTGTCTCTCCAACAGCAAGATGTCAAATAAGAATAAGCATAATAAGAATAAGCATAATAAGAAATAAGAAAATCTTCTGGTATCCTATTAAAATTTACCCAAAGGAAGTGAGTAATAAACCTTTAAGTTTACAAAATGCCTATGAAGTTATGAGATTTTTTTTTCTTTCACATCCCGTCCCTAGAATGCAATTAAAGGAGAGAGTGGTACGGAGGTCTACAAGTTATCAGTTTTCTTTCTCTCAAAGAAATCCTGTCTACTTTTAAGGACCCTTCAGAGACTGGCAACTTTAGAAAGCTGCAAGTCGGCTCTATTGATATTTTTTTGATGTGGTTAGGAGATCGACGCTGGCTGCAGTCGAAGATCCCAAACCTCCTGGTGCGATAATTGCATGAGAAGGGGGTCTCTTTTGTAAAAAAGCAATAAAAAGTAATGTCCTTCATTGTAAATGTGTGCAAAATGTCAAGGGTCGCTTTCGGACAATGGGCAATTTATGAGTTTTGACGCGCTGCATGTTGCTAGTACCTGAAGGAAGCTTTATACTACTTACCAATTCACCCAGTCCCGAATACTTGCTTCTGAATGTTTCTCTACCCCCCTCCCCCTTGCAGGCTATCAGCCCTACTTGGGTGTTATTGAGTTGCGCTTAAGAATAGGAGGTACTACCAAAGCTTCCTAGATCTACTATCAAGCCTGAAGGTATCACTGCGGACAGCGTGTGACGTCACAACCCGGGTCCCTTATCTGTAAGAAACTGATGTCCATCGGGTCCGTTTATTATGTTTTACTATCTTATCTTCTGCTTGGAATGCATGTAGCAAACAATGTTTGTCCTCACCTCACACCTCACATAAGTTTAATTACATTTTTCATGAATGAATTTTTAGATTCCATCATTTAATATACATCAATTGAGTTAATTTTCATTTACATTGTATTACTGCAGAATATGAGGAAAATTTTTTGAAATCTGAAAATCAATGTTTTCTATTATGTGAATTGTCTAAAGAAAAACTAATGGATGACGGATTAGAATTTGAAGGAATTTGTAATTGTGGTAAATCACTAACACAGTTAATTAATTAATGTATAAAAACAATGTGTAACATTCTTTTGAATAATTATACGAAGACAAGAAATGATTAATTTCATAGTAGATCCTCCAGAAAATTAGCAACTGAAAATAATAGATTTAAAAAAAGGTGTCAAACAGAGATTTTAAAAAGCGTCAATTAATTTCTTTTAATTTTTTGTAATTTCTAAAAAAATTAAATATTTCGTTAGAAATGATAGAAATTACGTAAAAATTCTTTAAAAATTACGAAAGTCTCTCACCAGTGGTCAAAAGGTTGTGCTCTCAAAGACATTAGGTGCCGTGTTCGATCCTAGGTGACACATGTCAACGTATCCTTTCGTAGTTCTTGTTTTTCCCCAAAACGTTTAAATACAGGGCTAGGACCCTGTAAAATGATCCCCACGGAGGAAACTTTCTCCAAATGAAAAAGCAAAAGCAAAAAAAAAAAAAAAAAACCTACTTTGTTTAATTATCACAGATCGTTGCTCAATCATTCGTTTTGAAGGTATTGACGAGTTCTTTTAAAATATATCCATATTGAAAATGTACACACTCACCCACGCTAGTTTGAATGTTATCCTGATTGACTGTTACTGTTATGAATAATCCTTTCTTAATTTTACAATAATTCATTAAAAATTATTCTCATTTATACGAAACTTTGTCCTATACGGGCACATTAAAAATTATGAAAAGTGGAACTGCAACTCCACTCGTTAAAAATTTTAATTTTCAAATTTTTGTTTCATTTTTATTTATTTTTCTCTTTCTTCTGAATTCAATAGAAAAACGTCTTGGATTAGTAAAGATTCTTTATTTCTGGTTTTCGATGGATTTACACGTTTTGAAAGTGACAAACACGATCTGATCAGTTTTAGAAAATATCAATATATGTGTGTGTGTGAGAGACAAAATATTGTGGTATCTATATCTCAGGAACTAACAAACAGAATTTCATAAAAATTTAAGTTGCTTCTTGATTTATAAATGTCCTTCAACTTTTGGTGAAAATCGCCAACAGGTGGAGATACCATAACGTTTTATGATAATTATTAATATGGCAGTATAGGAGAAAATTTTGTATAAATGAGCACAGTTACAATTATTTTTAACGAATCATCGTGAAAAAATAAATACTTATAGGTTGGGTTGGGTTGTCAGGACTACACTAGAGTCCTAGGGCTGAGGGGAATGCTGTGGGGGGTTTTCTAAGGGTTCCTATCCCCTATTTACAAAATTTTCGAGAGAACCACGGAAAATTCCGAACGGCTAGGCCGACGAGTGCGACCTGGGATTGAACCCGGCACTTCACGTCTACCAGCTTTGAGCACAGAACCACTCGGCCTCGGCTGAAATACTTATAGGAAAAAATTGTATATATAGGAGCATCTTTACATCCTTGGAAGAAAATCCTCCCGAATGTTGTAAACTTTCAATATAAATATTTTTCAAAAGAAATATTAAACGCCTTTAAAACTAATAGTTGAACCATGTATCTTCGATAATTTCAAACAAAGTTATCCTTTTTTTTTTTTTTTTCTTTCATAAAAAAAAGAAAAAAGGAAAGAAAGAAACACTTCTTAAAATCTCGATTGTAGAACACAAAATTATTTTTTTCGAAATTTAGTATTGTACTTCTCTGATATGAAAGTTGTCTCTATTCATTATGGAAATTAATTTTAATAAGTAGTTTGTATTGCGTGAATTTGTTTAGGAATTATAAATTTATCTGAAACAGACTTTTTAAATAGTGTTTTAATTTTTTTTTTTTTTTTTTTTTTTCCCATGTAATTTTAAATTGAATGATCCAAAATTTTCTTATATATTAATCTGAAATATTTTTTAAATATCCTATATTTATGACTTCAAATTGTTTACTTTAAATGTTTGCAAAACAATCATAATAACTCAAATGATGTATTTATGCTTTATGAAGTAATCTTCGAAAGCCATCAATAAAAATTTCGTAAAATATGTATGTAAAGCATTTTCAATTATTGTGCTTTGCAAATAGGGGATAATTTTAAATATAAATTTTTAGTGTTCTTAAAATATAAATTTAACATTCAAATTTCGACCTTCATATGTTAAAAATTGGAAATTTAAAAGTACTGAATGTATGTATGCATGTTAAAAGTTCATTATTCTTTTGGCAAACATTATTTAAAATTTATTCGAGATTACCTATAAACTGAATGATTTTAATTTTGCCCAATGCAGACTAATTTGAAGTATTAATTCTAACATCTTGTATTTATTATAACTCGATTTTTTTTTTTTTTTTTTTCAAAATTTACAAATTAGCATTTACTAAAGAGTTCTTGTATCTACATTTCAGAAAATAAACTTTCAAATTCATATATAAAAATTATGAAAAATGTGCATACTTAACATTTTCAAATATGTTACACAGCCAAAAATAGAGGATTAAAAAAAAAAAAAAATATGTATATATTTTATTTTTTTATTCTTAAAGATTGAATTTAGATTCATATTTCAAGTTTTATAAGTCACAGTTTGGAAATTTAGAAAGAGTGAATGCATGTATATCTAAAAATTATTAATACTTAATTTTTAAATACTAATGTAATACTCTTTATACAAAACTTCGAAGTTGAATGATCTTAATGAAATTCTGAATATATCATAATACTTTTTTAAATAATATGAAAATATGCAAAGCTCGATTTATTGAATTATATATTTGATTTTAAAATACACTTATGTATGTGAATATAATTAAAAATAAAATAAATATTCGGTAAAATATGTATAATAAAGATTTTCATTTATATTAATTTTCAAATGAGCAATATTAAATATCATTTTTGTTGTTTTAACTCAAATTTAAATCTTTATATGCTAAAATTTGGAAATTTAAAATTAAAGAACGTGTGTCAAAATTTATTACTATTATTATTTAAATATTTTAATTTCCTTGGTGTAATAGTTATAAAATAAATTATTCCAATGGAATTCGGTGTATTTCCCTCCTTTATTAAAATAACATGTACAATCTTAGTTTTATAACATCAAATATTTGATTTAAAAAAATACTTAATGATGTAAACACGTATAAACATAAATGACAAGAAAAATATATCTATTTTAGCTGAAACTATAGGGGGGGGGGGGAACATACATATACATATATATATAATAAAAAGGGTAGATAAATGCCAAATAATATTTTTTAACGGAATATTAATGAGAAATCAGTTTTTATGAAGAAGAAATGAAGCTTTAAGAAAAGATCTTAAGAGGTTTCAGGCGAAAGTAAACGATGTGGAAGGACCCCGGTTGTGACGTCACGAAGGGGACCTTCAGGCTTGTTAGTAGATCTAGGAAGCTTTGGTACTACTCAATTGTGCTTAGAGCCATCACCCTCGTAGGCATCAGTTGCGCCGAGATCATATCCCCCCCCCCCCAAAAAAAAAAAAAAAAAAAAAAAAAAAAGCATAAACGCATCAATTGCGCTCGTAGGTTTTTCAGAAAATCAGAAAAAAAAATCTAAATGATTTTGACTATTCAAATTTTCATAATTGGTCGATAAAGCTTTCTGATAATCATTAATATTTGTTTGTTTCAATTTTTTGAAAGCTTTTCAGGGATAAGTTTGTTTTTCAAAAAACATTTTGCATACCAGAACAAATTGTTCGGCTTATTCTGTCATAAGTTATTGATGGCATGAGATTTTTGGATTTCTTTTTGAAGTACTTATGTTACATTTAAATGGGAAAATATTTTGAAAACTTTACAGGTAAGACAAAACTAAATAAAAATATGGTGTATATTCAATATTTAAACTTAAAACTTCTTCACAGACCATAAAATTCAATCCAACGCAACCGTTTTCGAAAGGACTTGGCATATCTTCATCAGGTGCAAAAAACATGTGCTACTGCCTTGGAGGCAAAAGCAAGACTTACTTTTATTTGTGTAATATAAATATTTCTTTAAATAAATAATATAATATAAACATTTTTTTAATTGCTCTTGTTTGAATTTATTGGAGCCTATTATCTTTACCAAGGAGATAACACGAGAATAAGTAAATAATTTTTTTTCTTCCCAGAAATTATAATTCGTTACCTTCCGGTATACAAGAGGGGAGAATGACAATGAATGTTATCACTAATTTTTCTCGCGAGCGCAATTGATGTATTTTTAACAATGGGGGGATTAACGTAAGCACAATTGATGTGTGCCCGTGTACTTAAATGATATTTTAAACTTAGGAAAAGCTGTATTACGATACAGCACAGGATACCTCATTTCGTATATGCCCGCCTTTTCCCTCTTTTATAGTTAACCCATGTAAACCTATCTGTTACTTTATTTGAAGTATGAAAATGTCCCAACTGAAAATACCTCAATGTCATGACAAAATATTTCTTTGTCCTACCAAACACTAATATTCGTTATGCAATGCCTTTTTTTCTTTCGATTGTACGATATTATTATTGTAATAATAATAATTATTATTATTTATTTTTGTATAAATATTGGGAAAATATAATTCAATAAATTAAAATAGAGTTTTTCCGTATGCACTTTTTAAAAGGAATTTTCTTATTTTATAAATTAATTTTTCTTTTCCTAAGATTTTTTTTTTTTTAGCTGGTAGTTAGCTCGAATATTGTGCTAACTTGCATTTCATTACCTAGATAAACGTTTCTGAAGGCTACATATATTATGTTGACCAAACAAAACTCTATCTCCTAATTTTTCTCAGTAATGCGATCATTTTTCATTTTAGCATATGCTTCGCAAATCGCAGGTGCGATTTTTACCGGTGCCATTATTACTGGTGCCATTTTTACCGGTGCTATTTTTTCCTACATTCAACTATACCTATAAGTTGAAACATTAAAACTTCTTCACACTCCACAAAATAAAGGAAAGCATTACCGGTTTAGAAAGAACATGGTCTTTCTTCTTCAGGTGCAACAATCGCATGCAGGCAAAAAGAAAACGGAAAAACCTAAGAAAGGGTAGGGGGTGGGAGGGTTAGAGAAAGCAGCATAATCAGCTAGTAGAACAGCTGCATGCAACAACCACACACAAAAGGACAAACAATAAATCAGTGATTCTCAATCTCAACCTTTTTTTTTTTTTTTTGGCGCGGCACATTTTTAACGATTTCAAAATTTGGCGGTAGATGGTAGATACTTCACTTGGGGCAAATATGTCACTCTATGAAAAGTCACAGTTATCGAAGATAAAAACAGTTAAAAATATGGTATTTAACTGTAAAAACAACAGTTTTTTTTTACAGTGTACTTTTCTTTAATTTAAACAAACTTTACTCGTAATAAAAAAAAAGCATTATAATTTTTACTATATACATTTCTAAAATTTGGCGGCACACTTTAAGAATTTAGTGGCACACAAAAGTACCGCGGCATAGTGGTTGAGAATCACTGTAATAAATAAATAAATAAATCGACAAAAGAAACAACCCCCTCTCCAAAAAATGGAAAGTGATTTTATTATTGTTATTATTTAACAGTTATTTTAAACAATTTTTATAAGATTTGTGCTTTGTCACTTTGATTGCAGCACTCGTGCTTACTTTGTTCGCCTGACGAAGAGTCGTGTGTTCTTTCAACCCGAAACAATCGCAGTGAGTTTCTTGTATTTTATGGGGTTTATTGAAAGTTTTGTACTTATTAAAAATATGTTTTTATTTTAAAGTTTTACTCAGTATTACAATCAACCGCTTTTTATTAAATTTACAATTTTTAGGTTTATTAAAAAATATAAATTTTAAAATTGTTTCAAAGCAATGCTAAATAAATATTCAATTGTACACAGTTTGTATTCCCTTATTATTTTCGAAAATTGTTAACAAGACTCATTTATTTATGCCACAGACTTGTTTCACCTAATCTTCTATTTTCTGTTGTCTCCATTTAAATACATGTTATTTTTTCATTAATTTTGATTTGTTGTGTTACTTTATTGATTCGTTTGTTTTGCAGGCTGGACAAATCCCCGCCGGACAAAAGCGCCACCGGACAAAATCCCCACCGGACAAAACCCCCACTAAAGCTCAAATATACATGGGGAGGGGGGGGGGTTAAAGGGGACCACAATGAGTATAGCAAGATAAAAAAAAAAATATATGTATATATTATTTTTTGAAGATTTTAATGAAACTTTGTTTAATTATCATTCGAGTTTTAAGTAATATATACTGAGAGTTGGGATACGGACAAAAGCCCCACCGGACAAAATCCCCACGGACAAAATCCCCCCAGACAAAAGCCCCACCGGACAAAATCCCCACAGAACAAAAATCCCACCGGACAAAGACCCCACTTAGCCCGGACAAAGGCCCTACGTATGATATTTTGGATAAAATTAACATTTCAAAATTAATTAAACTCGTTATAAAATAAATTATTCAATAAATCTGTTACTTTTCCTGCTAGAAACTCGGTGTGATAGTTCATAGTTTATTAAAGATATTAACTGTTAATTGTTTTCTTATCTGTACTAAATTCTTCACAGATTATTATTAATTTAATTACAAATTAATTCTTTTTGGTTAGGGAAGGGAGGGCGAAGGGGCAAAAAAGTAAAAATACCGTTAGACCGTTTAAAATTGGGGCATATAGGTTCTCGGAACCTACAAACAGGATGAGAATATTTTCGAAAGTCTAAAATTATTAGAAAGGGCAAATGGGGGGGGGGGGGGGAATGAAGGGGCAAAAAAATAGAAATTGAATTAGATCGTTCAAAATAGGAATATAACTGTTTTGGGGGTCTACAAATCGAATAAGAATATTTTAACATTGGAATATTTTATAATAATGAAAATAGCGTTGTACGCGTACAGACACGCTGACACACACACGCACATACACACACAGACAAAATTTGCTGAAATAATTTTCGGCTTTCATGGTGTGTGAAACATGTATATTTATGCATGTATGAAAACGCATTCATAATACATATATACATATGTATATATAAGAGAAAGCATTAAACAGATTACTTTTTATGTCGAATATATATCGTGTAAACTGTACATGCACACCATATGATGTACTAAAAAAAATTGTACAACACTGAAAATTAATATTAAGTAGTTTTCTAATTTATATACTTCACAGTGAATCAGAATCACTTTGTGACACCCTGTTAGTCAATCAATCACGCTAATCATATCTTATTTCACAGATATTGGTATTGGTATTGGGAATGAAGGCGAAAGATTGCACTAAGATCCTAGACCTGAAGGGGAGTGCCTTCCGTGGGGGGTCTTTCTAAAGGGTCCTAGCGCGCATTTACACAAGTTTTGGTGAAAACCACGGAAAGCACCGAACGGCTCGGTCGACGAGAGCGACCTGTGATCGAACTCGTAATCTCACGTAAAAAAATATATATAAGCATTCTTTTTTCTTTTAAATCTTTAAAAAAAAAATATTTTTCAATAAGATTCACAATTGAAATCTGAAACATTATTATTCAAGCAATCTCATTTTTTTTTTTTTTAATTGAAATGTATATTTTTAATAATTAAATTAGTTTTTCAATTAGATCTTTTAAATTAAATAATTTTAATTAGCTCCTTATTTCTATGATCAATGATAGTGAAAGATCTTTTGAAGTTTAAGAACATTTTGAAATAGTATTTTTATTTAAACGACCAAACAATAGTATTAAGCAATCACAACTAATTGAATTATTAAAAAAAATAATAATAATTAAATTAATTTTTAATTAAAATATATTGCTATAAATTATGTATATATATATATAATCATTTATAGTAAAAGAATCATTTTATATTTAAAAAAAATCCGAAATCCTTTTCAAGAAAAGCAAAGAAAAAAGTACAAATGAACATAACTACATCTATATTTAATATATATGCATATTAGAGTGAGTGATAATTAAAGAAAAATTCACTAAAATTTGTTTTTTTTAAAAAAGGGGATTTTCTACTTTTTATAATTTGTAGAAATTTGATATAAAAACTGCATTTTTTTTTCTGTCTCCTAACCCCCCCCCCTCCCTCGGTTCCATTCTGATACATGTAATTCTAATTATACTATTCAAAATTCTAATGGATAATTAAACAAAGCTTCAAAAATTCTGTAAATGATTTTCGTCTGAAAAAAAAAAAAAAAAATTGTGTTTTGCTTGGGCCTACAATACCATGTCTGATAGATCATTTGAATGGACGAAACTTTTGAAATCAATATGTTTGCGAAACTGTTTTCCTTTCAATGTATTTTGGTATATCCATACTTTTGAAACACCCTGTATAAATAAAACTAAATAATAATAAGAAGCAACAGAGGCCACCACGGCTTATGACGGGTAGAGAGATTTAAACAAGTATTACATGAGCCCAATTTTTTCCAAATCCTCTGCAAGACCATAAAAAGAAAATATAAGAAAAAATTTTGAGAAGTGAAGATTTTTATACTATTATTAAGAGAAAAAAAATATATTATTTTATAATTATTGATAGTTTTTGAAATCACATTTTTATTAACTTAATAAATCATATGTACTATATTTTAAAATATTAACTATTTTGTACAGCTATACTTAACATAATATACATATTACAGTGAAAACATTTCATTGAAAATTGTAGGGAAAAAAAAAAAAAAACTCATATGCCCCTCTAGTCCTCCGTAATTTGTTGAAATTTGCTTTAAAAAACTACATTTTTTAATCTTAAACCCCTCCCTATCACATATATGTAACTAGTGAGTCCCGGACAAAAGCCCCACCGGATAAAATCCCCACGGACAAAATCCCCGCCGGACAAAAGCCCCATCGGGCAAAATCGTGAACAAATCGGACAAAATCATCATCATCATCATTTGAATCAGAAAAAGTCGTTCAAATACTTTTTCCGCGTAAAAGATAAACTATAAAAAATGTCTCTTTTCGTGTGTGTATATGCAACTGATAAAAAGAATATTTCACAAACAGTAGACAAAATGCAAACATTTGGTAAGTTACTAATCGTATTGTGTTTTGACATACCAGTGATGTTTTCTTTACTGATAATTATGTTTTTTTTTTTTTTTTTTTTTTACAGGGGACTATTAGTTCCAATTTAGATAAAAATGTCGTTGCCAGTTTTTGTAGACCAATTTTGTGTAACACACACACACAAACAAAAAAAAAAAAAAAAAAAAAAAAAGAAGGAAAAAGAAATTAGAAGTATATCCGTCCTATCATTACAAATTCTGTACGAAATGAAAGGGGTGATTTTTCTAAATCCAGGATCGCAAACAGTTTTTCGATACGACAATTAATTTCTTTTTATTTAACTAAAGTATGAAATTTAGGTAACAATACTTCATTTTAATTCATTTCAGTCATTTTAAAAAGTACGTGGCCCAGTTTTACGACCAAAAAATGAGATAAAAAATAAATAAAATATATATAAAAAAAAATTTCTGATTGAAATTAATAGTCTTTCGTACTAAATTAAATTCTGTCTTACACAGATTTTTTTTTTTTTTTTTTTTTTTTTCTTTCTCTCTCACGCTAAAGGCGGTAAATATCAAATCAGCTTTGAAAATTAAATTCAACACAAATTCATCAAAATCGTCGCTAAATAATTTGTCGAAAAAATATTACGTAAGTATCTGAAAATTACTATTATTTTATTTTACTTTACTTTACCCGTTTCTGATCCCGATAACTGTTAATTATTTTTTTTCTATTAGAATACATATTTCATTAGTTATATACTTTTCAGTATTATTAGTATGTTAATTTTTTATAACTTATTATTAGCATGTTTCGCTCGATTCGCTGATCGCTATATTAATTTTTTTTTTTTTTTTTTTTAAGAATCATTATAAATAAAAAGAAAAAATATATATATTGAAATTGCTGTTAACCTCGTTTCGGGTATCCTCTAACAGCGTTTTTTCCATTCGCGCTCCATCGAATCCAGGTTCTCGTTGCTTGTAGAAAAGTCTTTTCCACGCACTTTTGGGTATATTTATCCACGATAGGTGGAGGTGAAGCTGCTATTATTTGACAACTACGATTTTAAAGATGACTGTATTTCAGCACCTATTATTATTATTATTATTTATTTATTTATTTATTTATTTATTTAGTTTTTGAACCTAGCTCTTTACACAATATTACCGTATATGATTTCGACCAATTACTGCTATGTGTCCAAATTCTTTTTCCTATTGCATACTATATTAAATAATTCTTTTTGACTTCACAATAAATCGTTAAAATAATTCTCCTTATGCACTTTTATACGAAATTTCGTCCTATACCACCATGTATAAATTTTGAAATGGCAAAGCCACCTGTTAGACGATTCTCCTTAAAAATCAATAGGCACTACTTTATGACAATGTGAAACTACCTACCAATTTGTATGACATTCTGTGCAGTAGTTTTTGTGATACAGTTGCCACAAAATTTTTGTTTCTCTCTCACACACACAGACACACCGACAGACATTTTCTAAAAATGATTAAATCATGTTATTGACATCTGAAAATGTGTAAATCCATAAAAGTTCTTTTTATGCGTTCCGTATGTCTTCTTATTGTGCATTTTCTACAATCTACAATAGACATTTTTTAAATAAAGATTTTTTTGATACCACATTCATTGATTCGGCAAACAATTACACGTTTTAAAGAAAACAGCCAAATTGGTCTTTACATAGAACTGCATTTATTCTTTACTTGTTACAAATCATGAGTAAAATTTATTTTTTCTGGATGCCTTATTACAATTGTGACTAAGCCCCAAATTAACTAAAAAAATTCAATAATAAATTTACTCTATTTTTTTTTTTTTTTTAACAAGCAATTATATACCAAAAAATTCATCTCCCAAATAGTAACAGCAATTTAAAAGTCACCAAGAGAGGTTATATAAATTAGCTGTAACGCAACATGGTCAAGATATTGCGAATTTCTTTCTAATTAAAAAAATAAATAAATAAAATAAAATAATGTTGATTTTAAGCGTAATATTAAAAATAAAAAAAAAGTGGTATTAAAAATTATGTACTTTAATTTGACACTAAATACGGGCTTTCTATAATATTTTATTATTCCTATTTAGTGAAAGGAAACGCAGCGAACAAGCGGCCAGAGCCCCGCAGGGATTAGTAAGAAAAGCGGGTCGGGGGAGGCGAAGCCTCCTTCTGGAGTTGGTGAGAGGAACGATAAAGGGGCCGAGCCCTCTGATTATGCTATATATATATATATATATATATAGTTAGGGGAAAAATAAAAGTAAATTACGCAGAATCATTCGTTTGGAAACAGGTTTGTTATTTTAAAAAATACAGGGGGGAAAAATCTTCTTGCTTAATTTTTATTTTTATTTTTGCTTTGTTTCTCTTGAAAGAATTTCGTTACTGAAAATCATTTCTAACACCTCTAGTTCAGGAGATGAGGGAACGAAGTGAATTTCAAACTTCAGAATTAGTTATATTATAACAGGAAGAGGTAAATACTCCGCATATATATCTAATGACGCAATCAGAAAATTTCAGGTGTGAGAAAGCCGGTGGTGCAAGGGTAGATAACTCCAACACATAAACAAGTTTGGTGAAAAAGATACTGAATGGTAACCTATTCCTATACATATTTATATTGTGTAAAATAAATAAAAATATTAAAAATATATGTTAAATGAAGATAACATTTAAATGATGTCGTTTTGAATCGTATTATTACAGCTAGTTATTATGTAAAATATCTTTCATACAGTGTGACTATATTCTAATTTAAAACCTTGTATCATCTGAAGACTTATTTGGCAGTGTTTGACAGAAAAATCAAAAATTAAAATCTTCACTTATGAGACTGAAAGTATTGTAATAAATTTAACAATTTTTTGTTATTATACATATACAGATATATGTACTCATGCGCGTGAGTATGTATGTATATATCATGAACCTATAAAGAGATTATGTAACTTCATGGTATATATATACACACACACATGCTCGCACGCTCATAGATGTTTTTGTATTTTGTAAACATATTCTCATTTCATATTCTAAGAAATAATTAAATAAAATCCTAACAGTAAAGACGTTGTTCCACTTACAATACACAATGCCCACAATTATTGCTGTTTGTAAAAAGATTACAAATTATACGAATCCCTATATCGACTCTGCATCTATCGGGCAATGAAAATGAATTGAAACGTTTTCTGACAGAAAAAGGTACTAATGAACCTTTGACTAGTAAAGCTTTCTTATGGGCACTGCCTTGTTCCCGTTTAACTCCCCAGCTATAGAAAATGAAACTAAAAAACTGGCTTAGATGAAGTACAAAACTTCCCCGCCCTTTACCTAGTGTGACATTTTTTGTCCAATTACAGACGTAAAGTATTTCGGCTGTCAATATGATGATCACAGAGGCGGGGTCATTTTCGTCCCCCAAAAAGAAGTCCATTATACAAAAGGGCGTCAAGAAACTTCCTCAGTACTGATTTGTCTTTTGATAAAAAGGCAGCGTTTTATTGAATGAACTTCAATATTATGTAATGAATGCATGTAAAAACACATGTATACATGCATATATGTATAGTATTGATTCATATATATATATATATATATATATATATATATACATATATAATATCACAGGTTGTTATTATTATTATTACTATTACTACTAGTAGTAGTTAGGGTGCCTATATTACTTATCGAGGTAGTAAGTAGTAAGACAGGTCGAACAATTTCTTTCAGATAGCGATTTTGTCTTCGTTACCAATTTTTATTTATTACCTTGAATAGACGTTCAAAACTTTTTTATTTTGTCATCTAAATATAAAGAGCTAAACGATTGTTACTGTATCAATACGGATTTTTAGTCCGGATTATATCAAAAATTGGTACACTTATGTATTAAAACGAAATCTAGGTAATTCTGTATTTTTGTGTTCAATTGAATAATTGGTTCAAAAGTAATAAAAATCCTACTTAAACTTTAAAATTATTAAAAAAAAAAAGTAAAAAAATAAATTATACCAAAAATATATGCGTAATTATACTTATTTTTACGCCGGAAAAAAAAAAAAAAAATGAAAGTTAAATTATTATTATTACATTATTAATTAAAATAAAATTTAGAAAATTCGTTCTAATTAATAGCTACAGTATAGAACGGTAAATCTAGCTAATGCCGTATTTTTTAGTTCAACCGGATAATTGATTCAAAAGGTAATAAAAAACACACTTTAAAATTAAAAAGAAAAAAAAAGAAGTTGATGCCAAAAATGAATAACTAAGTAAGTATATTTTTCTTTGTGCCAAAAAATAAAATAAAAATAAATAAAAAAAGTACGTGCAATTTTTTTTTTTTTTTTTAAATAATTAAAATGAATATCAGAAATATTGTACTAAAGAAATTGGACAGCCTCAGTATAGAAGGATACTATTATTATTAATATTGTTGTTGTTATTGTTAAAAATAAAAGCAAACTTGCGTGCATTTATTATGATTAGTTAGCTGAGAAATTCAATTTAAAATATTTATCATTAACATTTTTTAAATTACTGCAAATAAAGTTTCTAAAATAGTGATGCCAATTTCTAATAAATTAAAATAAATGGAAAAAGATTAAACTTAATTAAAGAAAAAAAAAAAAAAATGAATATGAAAATTTCTAAAAATAAAGAAATTTTGTAACATAAGTTTAACTATTAAAAATTATTAAAAATATAAAGACAATGCATAGAATGATTTTATTATTCATGATCTGTAATTTGCATAACTTCAAAACTACTCCATAAAAATTCAAAAAGTTAATATCTACACAAAGGGATTTAAATATATATATATATATACATTTGAAAATTGTTCGATTTAATCATTTAAAAATAAGGACGAAACGAATAGCAATTTTGCCGGATGCCGCATATCGGTATCCACCTGACATCAGTGTTTCAGATATATCCGGCAAATATTACTCCCTGTTAAATCCCTACGTTTAAATTTTAAAATTGGTGATTTTTGAAAAGAAAAAATGAAAGTATCTAAGCAAGCGCGCGCGCGCCTTTCTTTCTTTCTTTCTTTTTTTTTTTTTTGTCCTTTAGTGTACATGAAGGTAATGTAATAAAGAAAAAAAAGTACCATGCTTATGATTGATACTTACCCTTATTACATAACTAGCTGCTCATAATTAAAGAGTAAAATAAAAAAAAAGTAACAATTGAAGAAAAACATAAAAGACTTAAAAATTGACCTTTATATATATTCAAATATATTTCTTTTTTATATCGAATAAAAACTGAATGTACACACATTTTCTTTTAAATAATTAAATTTGAGAAAAATCATGCTAAAAAATTGATTCAGTTTAAAACTCCTTGACGAATTTTGAAATTTGGCACCGTCGTAGCTCTGATGTTTCTAGCCAAGATCTTTACTTACGCAATTGCGATAACAATTTAATTCATCGACAAAATGACAACAACAGTTTAAAAGCTGCCAAGGGGCTCCTATGCTAAACTTATCGGACCAGTTTTAAAATATTTTTTAGAATACTGGTATACTAACCCTATTAAATTTGAAAATTGTATTTTGAAAATTTTGGGAGTTATTCGAAATTTAAATTTTTTTTAACATAATGACATAGGCTCAACATTTTGCTTTGAAAAATTAAATAAATAAATAAATAAATGAAATACTAGACAAAATATCTTGGAATTTCACACATACAAAGAAGATTTGCGAATTGAACTCTGTTGATTGTTCAAATTGGTATATTTTACCTATAAGGTTACCCGACGAATGGTAACATTGTGTAAACCCTGTATATACATAAGATCTAGAAACTGTACTATATTTAAAAAATATATATATTGGTTTATTTATTTTGACTTTGTTGCAATGCAAAAATAAAACTATTGCAGATTAGTAGATGTATGCATGATAGGAGAAAAATGTGTTCGATTTTGCTAATAAAACTGAACAAAATATAATATTGGATAGGAATTTCTCACAGCATAGATTTCATGATATGATATTCATGTGAAATCTGTATTTCTATTTCATATTTGTCATTAAATGTTTTTAATAATGCAAATTTGGAGATAGCAAATAAACACAAATTTCTGATTAATATGAGATATTATCAATATTTATTCATTTATAAACAAAAAGAAAAAGAAAATTGTACAAAAGTAAGTTATTTTCGTAAAAAAGTATCATTCCATAAATGGCATGGGCTATAAAATACATGGTTCAAAACTAAAATATTTAATAGATGCTGAGATACAGTCATCTTTAAAACCGTAGTTCTTAAATAGTAGCAGATCCCCCCTGTCGTCGATAAATATTCAGATTGAAGTGCCCGGGAAAGATCTCCCTGCAGAGATGGGAAACCTAGACCTGATGCAATGCGGGCGGGAAAAGAGCTGCCGTAGACAGCGGGTACCCGAAGCGAGGTTTGGAGCAATTTCAGTTTCTTTCTTTCTTTTTTTTTTCTTTTTTTTTTTTTTTTTTAGTTTTTGTCTATAATGCGGTGTAAAAAAATAAATATTAATTCAATTCTTTTGAAAATTCATTTAAATATAGTGACCAGCGAAGCGGGCGTAGCCTGCTAGTAATTAATAATTTGGATGTTATTTCTTTCTTCATTTATTTTTTGCATATTAATATTGTTGAAATTTTAATTGAAATAATATTTTCCAGCGTAATATTGTTGATTGTTTTAGTAAATGCTGAATATTTTGAAGCATTTTTGTTTTCTCTTTGAAATAAAATGTTAAAGATATACAACTGAAACATGCGATTGCGATTTAAAAAAATGTGTTTTATTGAACGCAATGCGTATACAGTCAGAACTAAAATATAAATATACGGCAATAACAGAGAATAAGTCTGTTAATTACTGAAATTTGAAACTTGTACTTTTTAAATTACTTGTACTTTTTAAATTTATAGACGTTAGAAGCACTATTTAAAATTGAAAGATCATAAAAACATCTGCATGTGAGATAACATTTTGAAATGCCTTAGAACATCTCTAATCTCAGAAAAAAAAAAAAAAAAAAGATAAATTCGCAACTTTTGAAAACCTTCAAAATCCCATGTTTTGGAAACTTTCAAAATTCCCTTCCCAAAAAACCGGGTCTATTCCCTGGTTTAAACCCGGGTTTTTTTCCCTGCTCACATCTCTACCTGGCACCCTGTAGGTGTGCACCTTATCGATTTTTTTTTTTTTTCTTTTCTTTTCGAATTTGAATTTTTTAAATATATATATGTGTATATATTTTTTCAATTTTAAATATTGGTTTCTATATTTCTTTTTTCATAAATTTATTAATCCGTTGTAATCGTCTGCGTATCTTAGCAACGGCTATTACGCTACGTATTTTTTATTTAATACATTAATTTGAAGGCGAAATCTTTTTTCACTTTTTTTTTTTTTTTAATTTATTATGTTTATGTCTACATAAATAAAGAGAAGTGTCTGTCTGCGCTCTGGTGCTCACACTATTGATCGCAGAACTTCCAAATGTGGCATATAG
>CAWVNO010002133.1:0-28229 GCA_963930645.1 Salticus scenicus | reverse complement strand
TTAGTTGCTTGGGAATCGTCGTTTGAAGATGGGCATGTGAAACTGCGAGAAAAATTTTGAGAGCGCAGGACGGCTGCCGAAAGTCCGCGTAAAAACGCCCCCCGGGCCTAAAGTTTCACCGAGCAAAATTCCCGGTGATGTTATTATGAAACTAGAATACATTTCGCAGATTCTGAAAGTTATTGCGATAGTTAGACTCTTTTAGTTGCTTGGGAATCGTCGTTTGAAGATGGGCATGTGAAACTGCGAAAAAAATTTTGAGAGCGCAGGACGGCTGCCGAAAGTCCGCGTAAAAACGCCCCCCGGGCCTAAAGTTTCACCGAGCAAAATTCCCGGTGATGTTATTATGAAACTAGAATACATTCCGCAGATTCTGAAAGTTATTGCGATAGTTAGACTCTTTTAGTTGCTTGGGAATCGTCGTTTGAAGATGGGCATGTGAAACTGCGAAAAAAATTTTGAGAGCGCAGGACGGCTGCCGAAAGTCCGCGTAAAAACGCCCCCCGGGCCTAAAGTTTCACCGAGCAAAATTCCCGGTGATGTTATTATGAAACTAGAATACATTTCGCAGATTCTGAAAGTTATTGCGATAGTTAGACTCTTTTAGTTGCTTGGGAATCGTCGTTTGAAGATGGGCATGTGAAACTGCGAGAAAAATTTTGAGAGCGCAGGACGGCTGCCGAAAGTCCGCGTAAAAACGCCCCCCGGGCCTAAAGTTTCACCGAGCAAAATTCCCGGTGATGTTATTATGAAACTAGAATACATTTCGCAGATTCTGAAAGTTATTGCGATAGTTAGACTCTTTTAGTTGCTTGGGAATCGTCGTTTGAAGATGGGCATGTGAAACTGCGAAAAAAATTTTGAGAGCGCAGGACGGCTGCCGAAAGTCCGCGTAAAAACGCCCCCCGGGCCTAAAGTTTCACCGAGCAAAATTCCCGGTGATGTTATTATGAAACTAGAATATATTCCGCAGATTCTGAAAGTTATTGCGATAGTTAGACTCTTTTAGTTGCTTGGGAATCGTCGTTTGAAGATGGGCATGTGAAACTGCGAAAAAAATTTTGAGAGCGCAGGACGGCTGCCGAAAGTCCGCGTAAAAACGCCCCCCGGGCCTAAAGTTTCACCGAGCAAAATTCCCGGTGATGTTATTATGAAACTAGAATACATTTCGCAGATTCTGAAAGTTATTGCGATAGTTAGACTCTTTTAGTTGCTTGGGAATCGTCGTTTGAAGATGGGCATGTGAAACTGCGAGAAAAATTTTAAGAGCGCAGGACGGCTGCCGAAAGTCCGCGTAAAAACGCCCCCCGGGCCTAAAGTTTCACCGAGCAAAATTCCCGGTGATGTTATTATGAAACTAGAATACATTCCGCAGATTCTGAAAGTTATTGCGATAGTTAGACTCTTTTAGTTGCTTGGGAATCGTCGTTTGAAGATGGGCATGTGAAACTGCGAAAAAAATTTTGAGAGCGCAGGACGGCTGCCGAAAGTCCGAGTAAAAACGCCCCCCGGGCCTAAAGTTTCACCGAGCAAAATTCCCGGTGATGTTATTATGAAACTAGAATATATTCCGCAGATTCTGAAAGTTATTGCGATAGTTAGACTCTTTTAGTTGCTTGGGAATCGTCGTTTGAAGATGGGCATGTGAAACTGCGAAAAAAATTTTGAGAGCGCAGGACGGCTGCCGAAAGTCCGCGTAAAAACGCCCCCCGGGCCTAAAGTTTCACCGAGCAAAATTCCCGGTGATGTTATTATGAAACTAGAATACATTTCGCAGATTCTGAAAGTTATTGCGATAGTTAGACTCTTTTAGTTGCTTGGGAATCGTCGTTTGAAGATGGGCATGTGAAACTGCGAGAAAAATTTTGAGAGCGCAGGACGGCTGCCGAAAGTCCGCGTAAAAACGCCCCCCGGGCCTAAAGTTTCACCGAGCAAAATTCCCGGTGATGTTATTATGAAACTAGAATACATTTCGCAGATTCTGAAAGTTATTGCGATAGTTAGACTCTTTTAGTTGCTTGGGAATCGTCGTTTGAAGATGGGCATGTGAAACTGCGAAAAAAATTTTGAGAGCGCAGGACGGCTGCCGAAAGTCCGCGTAAAAACGCCCCCCGGGCCTAAAGTTTCACCGAGCAAAATTCCCGGTGATGTTATTATGAAACTAGAATATATTCCGCAGATTCTGAAAGTTATTGCGATAGTTAGACTCTTTTAGTTGCTTGGGAATCGTCGTTTGAAGATGGGCATGTGAAACTGCGAAAAAAATTTTGAGAGCGCAGGACGGCTGCCGAAAGTCCGCGTAAAAACGCCCCCCGGGCCTAAAGTTTCACCGAGCAAAATTCCCGGTGATGTTATTATGAAACTAGAATACATTTCGCAGATTCTGAAAGTTATTGCGATAGTTAGACTCTTTTAGTTGCTTGGGAATCGTCGTTTGAAGATGGGCATGTGAAACTGCGAGAAAAATTTTGAGAGCGCAGGACGGCTGCCGAAAGTCCGCGTAAAAACGCCCCCCGGGCCTAAAGTTTCACCGAGCAAAATTCCCGGTGATGTTATTATGAAACTAGAATACATTTCGCAGATTCTGAAAGTTATTGCGATAGTTAGACTCTTTTAGTTGCTTGGGAATCGTCGTTTGAAGATGGGCATGTGAAACTGCGAAAAAAATTTTGAGAGCGCAGGACGGCTGCCGAAAGTCCGCGTAAAAACGCCCCCCGGGCCTAAAGTTTCACCGAGCAAAATTCCCGGTGATGTTATTATGAAACTAGAATATATTCCGCAGATTCTGAAAGTTATTGCGATAGTTAGACTCTTTTAGTTGCTTGGGAATCGTCGTTTGAAGATGGGCATGTGAAACTGCGAAAAAAATTTTGAGAGCGCAGGACGGCTGCCGAAAGTCCGCGTAAAAACGCCCCCCGGGCCTAAAGTTTCACCGAGCAAAATTCCCGGTGATGTTATTATGAAACTAGAATACATTTCGCAGATTCTGAAAGTTATTGCGATAGTTAGACTCTTTTAGTTGCTTGGGAATCGTCGTTTGAAGATGGGCATGTGAAACTGCGAGAAAAATTTTGAGAGCGCAGGACGGCTGCCGAAAGTCCGCGTAAAAACGCCCCCCGGGCCTAAAGTTTCACCGAGCAAAATTCCCGGTGATGTTATTATGAAACTAGAATACATTTCGCAGATTCTGAAAGTTATTGCGATAGTTAGACTCTTTTAGTTGCTTGGGAATCGTCGTTTGAAGATGGGCATGTGAAACTGCGAAAAAAATTTTGAGAGCGCAGGACGGCTGCCGAAAGTCCGCGTAAAAACGCCCCCCGGGCCTAAAGTTTCACCGAGCAAAATTCCCGGTGATGTTATTATGAAACTAGAATATATTCCGCAGATTCTGAAAGTTATTGCGATAGTTAGACTCTTTTAGTTGCTTGGGAATCGTCGTTTGAAGATGGGCATGTGAAACTGCGAAAAAAATTTTGAGAGCGCAGGACGGCTGCCGAAAGTCCGCGTAAAAACGCCCCCCGGGCCTAAAGTTTCACCGAGCAAAATTCCCGGTGATGTTATTATGAAACTAGAATACATTTCGCAGATTCTGAAAGTTATTGCGATAGTTAGACTCTTTTAGTTGCTTGGGAATCGTCGTTTGAAGATGGGCATGTGAAACTGCGAGAAAAATTTTGAGAGCGCAGGACGGCTGCCGAAAGTCCGCGTAAAAACGCCCCCCGGGCCTAAAGTTTCACCGAGCAAAATTTCCGGTGATGTTATTATGAAACTAGAATACATTTCGCAGATTCTGAAAGTTATTGCGATAGTTAGACTCTTTTAGTTGCTTGGGAATCGTCGTTTGAAGATGGGCATGTGAAACTGCGAAAAAAATTTTGAGAGCGCAGGACGGCTGCCGAAAGTCCGCGTAAAAACGCCCCCCGGGCCTAAAGTTTCACCGAGCAAAATTCCCGGTGATGTTATTATGAAACTAGAATATATTCCGCAGATTCTGAAAGTTATTGCGATAGTTAGACTCTTTTAGTTGCTTGGGAATCGTCGTTTGAAGATGGGCATGTGAAACTGCGAAAAAAATTTTGAGAGCGCAGGACGGCTGCCGAAAGTCCGCGTAAAAACGCCCCCCGGGCCTAAAGTTTCACCGAGCAAAATTCCCGGTGATGTTATTATGAAACTAGAATACATTTCGCAGATTCTGAAAGTTATTGCGATAGTTAGACTCTTTTAGTTGCTTGGGAATCGTCGTTTGAAGATGGGCATGTGAAACTGCGAGAAAAATTTTGAGTGCGCAGGACGGCTGCCGAAAGTCCGCGTAAAAACGCCCCCCGGGCCTAAAGTTTCACCGAGCAAAATTCCCGGTGATGTTATTATGAAACTAGAATACATTTCGCAGATTCTGAAAGTTATTGCGATAGTTAGACTCTTTTAGTTGCTTGGGAATCGTCGTTTGAAGATGGGCATGTGAAACTGCGAAAAAAATTTTGAGAGCGCAGGACGGCTGCCGAAAGTCCGCGTAAAAACGCCCCCCGGGCCTAAAGTTTCACCGAGCAAAATTCCCGGTGATGTTATTATGAAACTAGAATATATTCCGCAGATTCTGAAAGTTATTGCGATAGTTAGACTCTTTTAGTTGCTTGGGAATCGGCGTTTGAAGATGGGCATGTGAAACTGCGAAAAAAATTTTGAGAGCGCAGGACGGCTGCCGAAAGTCCGCGTAAAAACGCCCCCCGGGCCTAAAGTTTCACCGAGCAAAATTCCCGGTGATGTTATTATGAAACTAGAATACATTTCGCAGATTCTGAAAGTTATTGCGATAGTTAGACTCTTTTAGTTGCTTGGGAATCGTCGTTTGAAGATGGGCATGTGAAACTGCGAGAAAAATTTTAAGAGCGCAGGACGGCTGCCGAAAGTCCGCGTAAAAACGCCCCCCGGGCCTAAAGTTTCACCGAGCAAAATTCCCGGTGATGTTATTATGAAACTAGAATACATTCCGCAGATTCTGAAAGTTATTGCGATAGTTAGACTCTTTTAGTTGCTTGGGAATCGTCGTTTGAAGATGGGCATGTGAAACTGCGAAAAAAATTTTGAGAGCGCAGGACGGCTGCCGAAAGTCCGAGTAAAAACGCCCCCCGGGCCTAAAGTTTCACCGAGCAAAATTCCCGGTGATGTTATTATGAAACTAGAATATATTCCGCAGATTCTGAAAGTTATTGCGATAGTTAGACTCTTTTAGTTGCTTGGGAATCGTCGTTTGAAGATGGGCATGTGAAACTGCGAAAAAAATTTTGAGAGCGCAGGACGGCTGCCGAAAGTCCGCGTAAAAACGCCCCCCGGGCCTAAAGTTTCACCGAGCAAAATTCCCGGTGATGTTATTATGAAACTAGAATACATTTCGCAGATTCTGAAAGTTATTGCGATAGTTAGACTCTTTTAGTTGCTTGGGAATCGTCGTTTGAAGATGGGCATGTGAAACTGCGAGAAAAATTTTGAGAGCGCAGGACGGCTGCCGAAAGTCCGCGTAAAAACGCCCCCCGGGCCTAAAGTTTCACCGAGCAAAATTCCCGGTGATGTTATTATGAAACTAGAATACATTTCGCAGATTCTGAAAGTTATTGCGATAGTTAGACTCTTTTAGTTGCTTGGGAATCGTCGTTTGAAGATGGGCATGTGAAACTGCGAAAAAAATTTTGAGAGCGCAGGACGGCTGCCGAAAGTCCGCGTAAAAACGCCCCCCGGGCCTAAAGTTTCACCGAGCAAAATTCCCGGTGATGTTATTATGAAACTAGAATATATTCCGCAGATTCTGAAAGTTATTGCGATAGTTAGACTCTTTTAGTTGCTTGGGAATCGTCGTTTGAAGATGGGCATGTGAAACTGCGAAAAAAATTTTGAGAGCGCAGGACGGCTGCCGAAAGTCCGCGTAAAAACGCCCCCCGGGCCTAAAGTTTCACCGAGCAAAATTCCCGGTGATGTTATTATGAAACTAGAATACATTTCGCAGATTCTGAAAGTTATTGCGATAGTTAGACTCTTTTAGTTGCTTGGGAATCGTCGTTTGAAGATGGGCATGTGAAACTGCGAGAAAAATTTTGAGAGCGCAGGACGGCTGCCGAAAGTCCGCGTAAAAACGCCCCCCGGGCCTAAAGTTTCACCGAGCAAAATTCCCGGTGATGTTATTATGAAACTAGAATACATTTCGCAGATTCTGAAAGTTATTGCGATAGTTAGACTCTTTTAGTTGCTTGGGAATCGTCGTTTGAAGATGGGCATGTGAAACTGCGAAAAAAATTTTGAGAGCGCAGGACGGCTGCCGAAAGTCCGCGTAAAAACGCCCCCCGGGCCTAAAGTTTCACCGAGCAAAATTCCCGGTGATGTTATTATGAAACTAGAATATATTCCGCAGATTCTGAAAGTTATTGCGATAGTTAGACTCTTTTAGTTGCTTGGGAATCGTCGTTTGAAGATGGGCATGTGAAACTGCGAAAAAAATTTTGAGAGCGCAGGACGGCTGCCGAAAGTCCGCGTAAAAACGCCCCCCGGGCCTAAAGTTTCACCGAGCAAAATTCCCGGTGATGTTATTATGAAACTAGAATACATTTCGCAGATTCTGAAAGTTATTGCGATAGTTAGACTCTTTTAGTTGCTTGGGAATCGTCGTTTGAAGATGGGCATGTGAAACTGCGAGAAAAATTTTGAGAGCGCAGGACGGCTGCCGAAAGTCCGCGTAAAAACGCCCCCCGGGCCTAAAGTTTCACCGAGCAAAATTCCCGGTGATGTTATTATGAAACTAGAATACATTTCGCAGATTCTGAAAGTTATTGCGATAGTTAGACTCTTTTAGTTGCTTGGGAATCGTCGTTTGAAGATGGGCATGTGAAACTGCGAAAAAAATTTTGAGAGCGCAGGACGGCTGCCGAAAGTCCGCGTAAAAACGCCCCCCGGGCCTAAAGTTTCACCGAGCAAAATTCCCGGTGATGTTATTATGAAACTAGAATATATTCCGCAGATTCTGAAAGTTATTGCGATAGTTAGACTCTTTTAGTTGCTTGGGAATCGTCGTTTGAAGATGGGCATGTGAAACTGCGAAAAAAATTTTGAGAGCGCAGGACGGCTGCCGAAAGTCCGCGTAAAAACGCCCCCCGGGCCTAAAGTTTCACCGAGCAAAATTCCCGGTGATGTTATTATGAAACTAGAATACATTTCGCAGATTCTGAAAGTTATTGCGATAGTTAGACTCTTTTAGTTGCTTGGGAATCGTCGTTTGAAGATGGGCATGTGAAACTGCGAGAAAAATTTTGAGAGCGCAGGACGGCTGCCGAAAGTCCGCGTAAAAACGCCCCCCGGGCCTAAAGTTTCACCGAGCAAAATTTCCGGTGATGTTATTATGAAACTAGAATACATTTCGCAGATTCTGAAAGTTATTGCGATAGTTAGACTCTTTTAGTTGCTTGGGAATCGTCGTTTGAAGATGGGCATGTGAAACTGCGAAAAAAATTTTGAGAGCGCAGGACGGCTGCCGAAAGTCCGCGTAAAAACGCCCCCCGGGCCTAAAGTTTCACCGAGCAAAATTCCCGGTGATGTTATTATGAAACTAGAATATATTCCGCAGATTCTGAAAGTTATTGCGATAGTTAGACTCTTTTAGTTGCTTGGGAATCGTCGTTTGAAGATGGGCATGTGAAACTGCGAAAAAAATTTTGAGAGCGCAGGACGGCTGCCGAAAGTCCGCGTAAAAACGCCCCCCGGGCCTAAAGTTTCACCGAGCAAAATTCCCGGTGATGTTATTATGAAACTAGAATACATTTCGCAGATTCTGAAAGTTATTGCGATAGTTAGACTCTTTTAGTTGCTTGGGAATCGTCGTTTGAAGATGAGCATGTGAAACTGCGAGAAAAATTTTGAGTGCGCAGGACGGCTGCCGAAAGTCCGCGTAAAAACGCCCCCCGGGCCTAAAGTTTCACCGAGCAAAATTCCCGGTGATGTTATTATGAAACTAGAATACATTTCGCAGATTCTGAAAGTTATTGCGATAGTTAGACCAGAGCCTCCTTAAGTAGATGCCTAGCGAGTCGCTCGAAAACTTGGCAACAGTACAAGAAGAACATAGCCAGTAGATGGCGCTTGATACCGTACGTAAAGTTATGTTTATTTCCCGCGAGCGCGATGCAATTGAGCTTCAATTCAATTGAGTTCTGGTTTATGTTTTATTAATTTAACAAATGTGAGAGTTTTTTTTTTTTTTTTTTTTTTTTAATATGGTGTATTGCGTCGTTCCATTTTATAAATCAGACAGTAGCCGTGAAAATATATGTTTCCACGAAATACCAAGCAATGCAATTCAGCGTAAAAAATTGCTTCCAAATATTTCCAGACAAGGTATGTAAACTTCATAAATAATTAATGCAATATTGCCAACCCTCCGGATTTTTGAATATCAATAATATTTTTCACAAAAAACATTATTTTTCTTTATTATCGTAAATTGTGTGATTAAGACGAAGATAAATTTAAAAGAAATTACGATATAAAAATTCGAAGGGTTGACACCTCTCTGTTAGTAAGTTAGATTTAACAAATAAAAATAGTTATGCTTATTACAAAATGAAATAAAATTTTTATTTATTGATGTAGGAATACAGAAAAATAACTTGTTCTTAGTTACTTTCAAGTCACTCTATATTGGAGTATTTTGTAGTTTTTTTCATAAAATGAATAAAACTATAAAATACTCCAATATAGGAACAAGATTGATTTATATTTTTTTAATACCACTGTTTTTTAAAGACTTGTGTAAATGCGTATAAAAATTTGATTATTTCAGTTAAATCGAAACAAAAGTGTTGGGAATCTTGAAAAGAAAAAATAGAAAATTTTTATTTCTACTTTTGTTCTTTTTTAAAATATTAAGTTTTAAGATTCAAAACATTACTTTTATTAACCTTTTACCACAGAAATGGAATATGGAATTAAAAATTCATGTAAAAATTAAATATCATGAGTACTGATTTGAAAAATTATCAGAAAAATGAAAAGTATCCCCACATCCATACACTCACATATATATACACACAAACACATATACTGGCTAAATATAAATCAGGGGAAAACTCGATATCGAATTTTTTGGACCGAACACAATACTTTCATTACCTACGGTAGTAGGGTAATGGAAGTAAAATTATTTCAAGGATGTTATTAATTTGTCCTTAAATTTGCCAATCTTTATCAAATTTTTCAATTTGAAACCTAATAAGAGTTTTAAAATACAATTGTGAAATTCCTGCATTTGTTTGTTTTTAAGTTTTTCTGATAATAAATATGCATATAAATCAATCGCTAAAAACTAAAAAAAAAAAAAAAAAAAAAGTTTTTTGTATTCAGGGAACCTCAAAACGTGACTTTATTCAAAAACCTGAGTTGAAGATAGAACTTCAAAAAAAATACTTTTTTTACATTATAGGTTCGAAAAATTAATTTTCCTTCTTCAACAGTATTCGTCGACATAAAAAAGTGTACCAAAGCACTTCCGTCAATTACATTCTACAGAAAAGAACGTTTAGCTTAATTTTGGATAGCCCTGTATGTTTTCAATAAACTATGTGCACATCAGCTTGTGCATTTAAATTTAGTCTTATATGAAAAACACTTAACACAAAATGAAATACACTTTCAGCATTTTCCAAGTATATCCGAGATAGACAAACCGACGCGCACAGACCAACCGCTAAAAACATTTTTCGTTTCAGGAGACCTCAAAACATGTAAACATAACACAACTTTATTTCGAAAATATCTATCAGTTTCGAAAGCATACCCTCTCGGAACTGGTGGAGCTAATAAAATCTTGGGAAAAAAAAAAAAAAAAAACTTTTCGTGCGAGAGAAAACTTATACTCAAGAAATCCTTAATTTTAAAAATTTAAATCTTAATGGTTATTTATTTATTTTTTCTGACGGACTAGACAACAGATTGTTTTCTTCTCCAATTTTTATTACTGAATGTTAACTTATCTCGTTAATGTGCTGGTCTATTTTTCTTATAAATAATATAAAATTCTCGATTTAAGAAAAATAATTCACACCTAATAAGGTAAAAATGTAACGTAAAGGACATGACCAAAAAAAAAAAAAAAGACATGATTTTAATAATTTATCATTATAAATTATTCATTCTAAACTGAACTCATTTAAAGTTCAGAGATTTTAATTTATATAAACGAAACTTTCATCTGATATCTATATTAAAAAAAATTTTGAAATTTTTATTGAATAAATATATAAAAAATAATTTAATCGCGTGATAGACATGCCATGTTTTTGCTTATTTAATTTTAAATTTCGTTTTTTAATTAATAATATATTAAAAAAAAAAAAAGGTGTTATTTATTTGATACGTTGTAATTCAATTAGTTGAAAAGCTAAAATAGGTCTTGTCCACTTTCGAAGAAAATTAAACCCTATACTTTTTTAAAAATTAAATATTTGAATATTTTTTTTTTTTTGAAAATATTTACGATAAAGCACTTTCACATCATTTTTTCAAATTAAAAGAAAAAAAAACAAAAAACAATTTTGGACTTTAAATTGAAATTAATAGCTAGATTTCATATAAAAATATAACTTATCTATGAAACAGAAGAAAATTGTTGCTCTGCGTAGGTGCTGTCACCTAGCGTTAGTTTTGTTTTTTAAATGTTGCCTAATTTAACATTGGGATTCGAAGCGCGTGGAAGGCATCTACTTAAGGAGGCTCTGGTTAGACTCTTTTAGTTGCTTGGGAATCGTCGTTTGAAGATGGGCATGTGAAACTGCGAAAAAAATTTTGAGAGCGCAGGACGGCTGCCGAAAGTCCGCGTAAAAACGCCCCCCGGGCCTAAAGTTTCACCGAGCAAAATTCCCGGTGATGTTATTATGAAACTAGAATATATTCCGCAGATTCTGAAAGTTATTGCGATAGTTAGACTCTTTTAGTTGCTTGGGAATCGTCGTTTGAAGATGGGCATGTGAAACTGCGAAAAAAATTTTGAGAGCGCAGGACGGCTGCCGAAAGTCCGCGTAAAAACGCCCCCCGGGCCTAAAGTTTCACCGAGCAAAATTCCCGGTGATGTTATTATGAAACTAGAATACATTTCGCAGATTCTGAAAGTTATTGCGATAGTTAGACTCTTTTAGTTGCTTGGGAATCGTCGTTTGAAGATGGGCATGTGAAACTGCGAGAAAAATTTTGAGAGCGCAGGACGGCTGCCGAAAGTCCGCGTAAAAACGCCCCCCGGGCCTAAAGTTTCACCGAGCAAAATTCCCGGTGATGTTATTATGAAACTAGAATACATTTCGCAGATTCTGAAAGTTATTGCGATAGTTAGACTCTTTTAGTTGCTTGGGAATCGTCGTTTGAAGATGGGCATGTGAAACTGCGAAAAAAATTTTGAGAGCGCAGGACGGCTGCCGAAAGTCCGCGTAAAAAAGCCCCCCGGGCCTAAAGTTTCACCGAGCAAAATTCCCGGTGATGTTATTATGAAACTAGAATATATTCCGCAGATTCTGAAAGTTATTGCGATAGTTAGACTCTTTTAGTTGCTTGGGAATCGTCGTTTGAAGATGGGCATGTGAAACTGCGAAAAAAATTTTGAGAGCGCAGGACGGCTGCCGAAAGTCCGCGTAAAAACGCCCCCCGGGCCTAAAGTTTCACCGAGCAAAATTCCCGGTGATGTTATTATGAAACTAGAATACATTTCGCAGATTCTGAAAGTTATTGCGATAGTTAGACTCTTTTAGTTGCTTGGGAATCGTCGTTTGAAGATGGGCATGTGAAACTGCGAGAAAAATTTTGAGAGCGCAGGACGGCTGCCGAAAGTCCGCGTAAAAACGCCCCCCGGGCCTAAAGTTTCACCGAGCAAAATTCCCGGTGATGTTATTATGAAACTAGAATACATTTCGCAGATTCTGAAAGTTATTGCGATAGTTAGACTCTTTTAGTTGCTTGGGAATCGTCGTTTGAAGATGGGCATGTGAAACTGCGAAAAAAATTTTGAGAGCGCAGGACGGCTGCCGAAAGTCCGCGTAAAAACGCCCCCCGGGCCTAAAGTTTCACCGAGCAAAATTCCCGGTGATGTTATTATGAAACTAGAATATATTCCGCAGATTCTGAAAGTTATTGCGATAGTTAGACTCTTTTAGTTGCTTGGGAATCGTCGTTTGAAGATGGGCATGTGAAACTGCGAAAAAAATTTTGAGAGCGCAGGACGGCTGCCGAAAGTCCGCGTAAAAACGCCCCCCGGGCCTAAAGTTTCACCGAGCAAAATTCCCGGTGATGTTATTATGAAACTAGAATACATTTCGCAGATTCTGAAAGTTATTGCGATAGTTAGACTCTTTTAGTTGCTTGGGAATCGTCGTTTGAAGATGGGCATGTGAAACTGCGAGAAAAATTTTGAGAGCGCAGGACGGCTGCCGAAAGTCCGCGTAAAAACGCCCCCCGGGCCTAAAGTTTCACCGAGCAAAATTCCCGGTGATGTTATTATGAAACTAGAATACATTTCGCAGATTCTGAAAGTTATTGCGATAGTTAGACTCTTTTAGTTGCTTGGGAATCGTCGTTTGAAGATGGGCATGTGAAACTGCGAAAAAAATTTTGAGAGCGCAGGACGGCTGCCGAAAGTCCGCGTAAAAACGCCCCCCGGGCCTAAAGTTTCACCGAGCAAAATTCCCGGTGATGTTATTATGAAACTAGAATATATTCCGCAGATTCTGAAAGTTATTGCGATAGTTAGACTCTTTTAGTTGCTTGGGAATCGTCGTTTGAAGATGGGCATGTGAAACTGCGAAAAAAATTTTGAGAGCGCAGGACGGCTGCCGAAAGTCCGCGTAAAAACGCCCCCCGGGCCTAAAGTTTCACCGAGCAAAATTCCCGGTGATGTTATTATGAAACTAGAATACATTTCGCAGATTCTGAAAGTTATTGCGATAGTTAGACTCTTTTAGTTGCTTGGGAATCGTCGTTTGAAGATGGGCATGTGAAACTGCGAGAAAAATTTTGAGAGCGCAGGACGGCTGCCGAAAGTCCGCGTAAAAACGCCCCCCGGGCCTAAAGTTTCACCGAGCAAAATTCCCGGTGATGTTATTATGAAACTAGAATACATTTCGCAGATTCTGAAAGTTATTGCGATATTTAGACTCTTTTAGTTGCTTGGGAATCGTCGTTTGAAGATGGGCATGTGAAACTGCGAAAAAAATTTTGAGAGCGCAGGACGGCTGCCGAAAGTCCGCGTAAAAACGCCCCCCGGGCCTAAAGTTTCACCGAGCAAAATTCCCGGTGATGTTATTATGAAACTAGAATATATTCCGCAGATTCTGAAAGTTATTGCGATAGTTAGACTCTTTTAGTTGCTTGGGAATCGTCGTTTGAAGATGGGCATGTGAAACTGCGAAAAAAATTTTGAGAGCGCAGGACGGCTGCCGAAAGTCCGCGTAAAAACGCCCCCCGGGCCTAAAGTTTCACCGAGCAAAATTCCCGGTGATGTTATTATGAAACTAGAATACATTTCGCAGATTCTGAAAGTTATTGCGATAGTTAGACACTTTTAGTTGCTTGGGAATCGTCGTTTGAAGATGGGCATGTGAAACTGCGAGAAAAATTTTGAGAGCGCAGGACGGCTGCCGAATGTCCGCGTAAAAACGCCCCCCGGGCCTAAAGTTTCACCGAGCAAAATTCCCGGTGATGTTATTATGAAACTAGAATACATTTCGCAGATTCTGAAAGTTATTGCGATAGTTAGACTCTTTTAGTTGCTTGGGAATCGTCGTTTGAAGATGGGCATGTGAAACTGCGAAAAAAATTTTGAGAGCGCAGGACGGCTGCCGAAAGTCCGCGTAAAAACGCCCCCCGGGCCTAAAGTTTCACCGAGCAAAATTCCCGGTGATGTTATTATGAAACTAGAATATATTCCGCAGATTCTGAAAGTTATTGCGATAGTTAGACTCTTTTAGTTGCTTGGAAATCGTCGTTTGAAGATGGGCATGTGAAACTGCGAAAAAAATTTTGAGAGCGCAGGACGGCTGCCGAAAGTCCGCGTAAAAACGCCCCCCGGGCCTAAAGTTTCACCGAGCAAAATTCCCGGTGATGTTATTATGAAACTAGAATACATTTCGCAGATTCTGAAAGTTATTGCGATAGTTAGACTCTTTTAGTTGCTTGGGAATCGTCGTTTGAAGATGGGCATGTGAAACTGCGAGAAAAATTTTGAGAGCGCAGGACGGCTGCCGAAAGTCCGCGTAAAAACGCCCCCCGGGCCTAAAGTTTCACCGAGCAAAATTCCCGGTGATGTTATTATGAAACTAGAATACATTCCGCAGATTCTGAAAGTTATTGCGATAGTTAGACTCTTTTAGTTGCTTGGGAATCGTCGTTTGAAGATGGGCATGTGAAACTGCGAAAAAAATTTTGAGAGCGCAGGACGGCTGCCGAAAGTCCGCGTAAAAACGCCCCCCGGGCCTAAAGTTTCACCGAGCAAAATTCCCGGTGATGTTATTATGAAACTAGAATATATTCCGCAGATTCTGAAAGTTATTGCGATAGTTAGACTCTTTTAGTTGCTTGGGAATCGTCGTTTGAAGATGGGCATGTGAAACTGCGAAAAAAATTTTGAGAGCGCAGGACGGCTGCCGAAAGTCCGCGTAAAAACGCCCCCCGGGCCTAAAGTTTCACCGAGCAAAATTCCCGGTGATGTTATTATGAAACTAGAATACATTTCGCAGATTCTGAAAGTTATTGCGATAGTTAGACTCTTTTAGTTGCTTGGGAATCGTCGTTTGAAGATGGGCATGTGAAACTGCGAGAAAAATTTTGAGAGCGCAGGACGGCTGCCGAATGTCCGCGTAAAAACGCCCCCCGGGCCTAAAGTTTCACCGAGCAAAATTCCCGGTGATGTTATTATGAAACTGGAATACATTTCGCAGATTCTGAAAGTTATTGCGATAGTTAGACTCTTTTAGTTGCTTGGGAATCGTCGTTTGAAGATGGGCATGTGAAACTGCGAAAAAAATTTTGAGAGCGCAGGACGGCTGCCGAAAGTCCGCGTAAAAACGCCCCCCGGGCCTAAAGTTTCACCGAGCAAAATTCCCGGTGATGTTATTATGAAACTAGAATATATTCCGCAGATTCTGAAAGTTATTGCGATAGTTAGACTCTTTTAGTTGCTTGGGAATCGTCGTTTGAAGATGGGCATGTGAAACTGCGAAAAAAATTTTGAGAGCGCAGGACGGCTGCCGAAAGTCCGCGTAAAAACGCCCCCCGGGCCTAAAGTTTCACCGAGCAAAATTCCCGGTGATGTTATTATGAAACTAGAATACATTTCGCAGATTCTGAAAGTTATTGCGATAGTTAGACTCTTTTAGTTGCTTGGGAATCGTCGTTTGAAGATGGGCATGTGAAACTGCGAGAAAAATTTTGAGAGCGCAGGACGGCTGCCGAAAGTCCGCGTAAAAACGCCCCCCGGGCCTAAAGTTTCACCGAGCAAAATTCCCGGTGATGTTATTATGAAACTAGAATACATTTCGCAGATTCTGAAAGTTATTGCGATAGTTAGACTCTTTTAGTTGCTTGGGAATCGTCGTTTGAAGATGGGCATGTGAAACTGCGAAAAAAATTTTGAGAGCACAGGACGGCTGCCGAAAGTCCGCGTAAAAACGCCCCCCGGGCCTAAAGTTTCACCGAGCAAAATTCCCGGTGATGTTATTATGAAACTAGAATATATTCCGCAGATTCTGAAAGTTATTGCGATAGTTAGACTCTTTTAGTTGCTTGGGAATCGTCGTTTGAAGATGGGCATGTGAAACTGCGAAAAAAATTTTGAGAGCGCAGGACGGCTGCCGAAAGTCCGCGTAAAAACGCCCCCCGGGCCTAAAGTTTCACCGAGCAAAATTCCCGGTGATGTTATTATGAAACTAGAATACATTTCGCAGATTCTGAAAGTTATTGCGATAGTTAGACTCTTTTAGTTGCTTGGGAATCGTCGTTTGAAGATGGGCATGTGAAACTGCGAGAAAAATTTTGAGAGCGCAGGACGGCTGCCGAAAGTCCGCGTAAAAACGCCCCCCGGGCCTAAAGTTTCACCGAGCAAAATTCCCGGTGATGTTATTATGAAACTAGAATACATTTCGCAGATTCTGAAAGTTATTGCGATAGTTAGACTCTTTTAGTTGCTTGGGAATCGTCGTTTGAAGATGGGCATGTGAAACTGCGAAAAAAATTTTGAGAGCGCAGGACGGCTGCCGAAAGTCCGCGTAAAAACGCCCCCCGGGCCTAAAGTTTCACCGAGCAAAATTCCCGGTGATGTTATTATGAAACTAGAATATATTCCGCAGATTCTGAAAGTTATTGCGATAGTTAGACTCTTTTAGTTGCTTGGGAATCGTCGTTTGAAGATGGGCATGTGAAACTGCGAAAAAAATTTTGAGAGCGCAGGACGGCTGCCGAAAGTCCGCGTAAAAACGCCCCCCGGGCCTAAAGTTTCACCGAGCAAAATTCCCGGTGATGTTATTATGAAACTAGAATACATTTCGCAGATTCTGAAAGTTATTGCGATAGTTAGACTCTTTTAGTTGCTTGGGAATCGTCGTTTGAAGATGGGCATGTGAAACTGCGAGAAAAATTTTGAGAGCGCAGGACGGCTGCCGAAAGTCCGCGTAAAAACGCCCCCCGGGCCTAAAGTTTCACCGAGCAAAATTCCCGGTGATGTTATTATGAAACTAGAATACATTTCGCAGATTCTGAAAGTTATTGCGATAGTTAGACTCTTTTAGTTGCTTGGGAATCGTCGTTTGAAGATGGGCATGTGAAACTGCGAAAAAAATTTTGAGAGCGCAGGACGGCTGCCGAAAGTCCGCGTAAAAACGCCCCCCGGGCCTAAAGTTTCACCGAGCAAAATTCCCGGTGATGTTATTATGAAACTAGAATATATTCCGCAGATTCTGAAAGTTATTGCGATAGTTAGACTCTTTTAGTTGCTTGGGAATCGTCGTTTGAAGATGGGCATGTGAAACTGCGAAAAAAATTTTGAGAGCGCAGGACGGCTGCCGAAAGTCCGCGTAAAAACGCCCCCCGGGCCTAAAGTTTCACCGAGCAAAATTCCCGGTGATGTTATTATGAAACTAGAATACATTTCGCAGATTCTGAAAGTTATTGCGATAGTTAGACTCTTTTAGTTGCTTGGGAATCGTCGTTTGAAGATGGGCATGTGAAACTGCGAGAAAAATTTTGAGAGCGCAGGACGGCTGCCGAAAGTCCGCGTAAAAACGCCCCCCGGGCCTAAAGTTTCACCGAGCAAAATTCCCGGTGATGTTATTATGAAACTAGAATACATTTCGCAGATTCTGAAAGTTATTGCGATAGTTAGACTCTTTTAGTTGCTTGGGAATCGTCGTTTGAAGATGGGCATGTGAAACTGCGAAAAAAATTTTGAGAGCGCAGGACGGCTGCCGAAAGTCCGCGTAAAAACGCCCCCCGGGCCTAAAGTTTCACCGAGCAAAATTCCCGGTGATGTTATTATGAAACTAGAATATATTCCGCAGATTCTGAAAGTTATTGCGATAGTTAGACTCTTTTAGTTGCTTGGGAATCGTCGTTTGAAGATGGGCATGTGAAACTGCGAAAAAAATTTTGAGAGCGCAGGACGGCTGCCGAAAGTCCGCGTAAAAACGCCCCCCGGGCCTAAAGTTTCACCGAGCAAAATTCCCGGTGATGTTATTATGAAACTAGAATACATTTCGCAGATTCTGAAAGTTATTGCGATAGTTAGACTCTTTTAGTTGCTTGGGAATCGTCGTTTGAAGATGGGCATGTGAAACTGCGAGAAAAATTTTGAGAGCGCAGGACGGCTGCCGAAAGTCCGCGTAAAAACGCCCCCCGGGCCTAAAGTTTCACCGAGCAAAATTCCCGGTGATGTTATTATGAAACTAGAATACATTTCGCAGATTCTGAAAGTTATTGCGATAGTTAGACTCTTTTAGTTGCTTGGGAATCGTCGTTTGAAGATGGGCATGTGAAACTGCGAAAAAAATTTTGAGAGCGCAGGACGGCTGCCGAAAGTCCGCGTAAAAACGCCCCCCGGGCCTAAAGTTTCACCGAGCAAAATTCCCGGTGATGTTATTATGAAACTAGAATATATTCCGCAGATTCTGAAAGTTATTGCGATAGTTAGACTCTTTTAGTTGCTTGGGAATCGTCGTTTGAAGATGGGCATGTGAAACTGCGAAAAAAATTTTGAGAGCGCAGGACGGCTGCCGAAAGTCCGCGTAAAAACGCCCCCCGGGCCTAAAGTTTCACCGAGCAAAATTCCCGGTGATGTTATTATGAAACTAGAATACATTTCGCAGATTCTGAAAGTTATTGCGATAGTTAGACTCTTTTAGTTGCTTGGGAATCGTCGTTTGAAGATGGGCATGTGAAACTGCGAGAAAAATTTTGAGAGCGCAGGACGGCTGCCGAAAGTCCGCGTAAAAACGCCCCCCGGGCCTAAAGTTTCACCGAGCAAAATTCCCGGTGATGTTATTATGAAACTAGAATACATTTCGCAGATTCTGAAAGTTATTGCGATAGTTAGACTCTTTTAGTTGCTTGGGAATCGTCGTTTGAAGATGGGCATGTGAAACTGCGAAAAAAATTTTGAGAGCGCAGGACGGCTGCCGAAAGTCCGCGTAAAAACGCCCCCCGGGCCTAAAGTTTCACCGAGCAAAATTCCCGGTGATGTTATTATGAAACTAGAATATATTCCGCAGATTCTGAAAGTTATTGCGATAGTTAGACTCTTTTAGTTGCTTGGGAATCGTCGTTTGAAGATGGGCATGTGAAACTGCGAAAAAAATTTTGAGAGCGCAGGACGGCTGCCGAAAGTCCGCGTAAAAACGCCCCCCGGGCCTAAAGTTTCACCGAGCAAAATTCCCGGTGATGTTATTATGAAACTAGAATACATTTCGCAGATTCTGAAAGTTATTGCGATAGTTAGACTCTTTTAGTTGCTTGGGAATCGTCGTTTGAAGATGGGCATGTGAAACTGCGAGAAAAATTTTGAGAGCGCAGGACGGCTGCCGAAAGTCCGCGTAAAAACGCCCCCCGGCCTAAAGTTTCACCGAGCAAAATTCCCGGTGATGTTATTAGGAAACTAGAATACATTTCGCAGATTCTGAAAGTTATTGCGATAGTTAGACTCTTTTAGTTGCTTGGGAATCGTCGTTTGAAGATGGGCATGTGAAACTGCGAAAAAAATTTTGAGAGCGCAGGACGGCTGCCGAAAGTCCGCGTAAAAACGCCCCCCGGGCCTAAAGTTTCACCGAGCAAAATTCCCGGTGATGTTATTATGAAACTAGAATATATTCCGCAGATTCTGAAAGTTATTGCGATAGTTAGACTCTTTTAGTTGCTTGGGAATCGTCGTTTGAAGATGGGCATGTGAAACTGCGAAAAAAATTTTGAGAGCGCAGGACGGCTGCCGAAAGTCCGCGTAAAAACGCCCCCCGGGCCTAAAGTTTCACCGAGCAAAATTCCCGGTGATGTTATTATGAAACTAGAATACATTTCGCAGATTCTGAAAGTTATTGCGATAGTTAGACTCTTTTAGTTGCTTGGGAATCGTCGTTTGAAGATGGGCATGTGAAACTGCGAGAAAAATTTTGAGAGCGCAGGACGGCTGCCGAAAGTCCGCGTAAAAACGCCCCCCGGGCCTAAAGTTTCACCGAGCAAAATTCCCGGTGATGTTATTATGAAACTAGAATACATTTCGCAGATTCTGAAAGTTATTGCGATAGTTAGACTCTTTTAGTTGCTTGGGAATCGTCGTTTGAAGATGGGCATGTGAAACTGCGAAAAAATTTTGAGAGCGCAGGACGGCTGCCGAAAGTCCGCGTAAAAACGCCCCCCGGGCCTAAAGTTTCACCGAGCAAAATTCCCGGTGATGTTATTATGAAACTAGAATATATTCCGCAGATTCTGAAAGTTATTGCGATAGTTAGACTCTTTTAGTTGCTTGGGAATCGTCGTTTGAAGATGGGCATGTGAAACTGCGAAAAAATTTTGAGAGCGCAGGACGGCTGCCGAAAGTCCGCGTAAAAACGCCCCCCGGGCCTAAAGTTTCACCGAGCAAAATTCCCGGTGATGTTATTATGAAACTAGAATACATTTCGCAGATTCTGAAAGTTATTGCGATAGTTAGACTCTTTTAGTTGCTTGGGAATCGTCGTTTGAAGATGGGCATGTGAAACTGCGAGAAAAATTTTGAGAGCGCAGGACGGCTGCCGAAAGTCCGCGTAAAAACGCCCCCCGGGCCTAAAGTTTCACCGAGCAAAATTCCCGGTGATGTTATTATGAAACTAGAATACATTTCGCAGATTCTGAAAGTTATTGCGATAGTTAGACTCTTTTAGTTGCTTGGGAATCGTCGTTTGAAGATGGGCATGTGAAACTGCGAAAAAAATTTTGAGAGCGCAGGACGGCTGCCGAAAGTCCGCGTAAAAACGCCCCCCGGGCCTAAAGTTTCACCGAGCAAAATTCCCGGTGATGTTATTATGAAACTAGAATATATTCCGCAGATTCTGAAAGTTATTGCGATAGTTAGACTCTTTTAGTTGCTTGGGAATCGTCGTTTGAAGATGGGCATGTGAAACTGCGAAAAAAATTTTGAGAGCGCAGGACGGCTGCCGAAAGTCCGCGTAAAAACGCCCCCCGGGCCTAAAGTTTCACCGAGCAAAATTCCCGGTGATGTTATTATGAAACTAGAATACATTTCGCAGATTCTGAAAGTTATTGCGATAGTTAGACTCTTTTAGTTGCTTGGGAATCGTCGTTTGAAGATGGGCATGTGAAACTGCGAGAAAAATTTTGAGAGCGCAGGACGGCTGCCGAAAGTCCGCGTAAAAACGCCCCCCGGGCCTAAAGTTTCACCGAGCAAAATTCCCGGTGATGTTATTATGAAACTAGAATACATTTCGCAGATTCTGAAAGTTATTGCGATAGTTAGACTCTTTTAGTTGCTTGGGAATCGTCGTTTGAAGATGGGCATGTGAAACTGCGAAAAAAATTTTGAGAGCGCAGGACGGCTGCCGAAAGTCCGCGTAAAAACGCCCCCCGGGCCTAAAGTTTCACCGAGCAAAATTCCCGGTGATGTTATTATGAAACTAGAATATATTCCGCAGATTCTGAAAGTTATTGCGATAGTTAGACTCTTTTAGTTGCTTGGGAATCGTCGTTTGAAGATGGGCATGTGAAACTGCGAAAAAAATTTTGAGAGCGCAGGACGGCTGCCGAAAGTCCGCGTAAAAACGCCCCCCGGGCCTAAAGTTTCACCGAGCAAAATTCCCGGTGATGTTATTATGAAACTAGAATACATTTCGCAGATTCTGAAAGTTATTGCGATAGTTAGACTCTTTTAGTTGCTTGGGAATCGTCGTTTGAAGATGGGCATGTGAAACTGCGAGAAAAATTTTGAGAGCGCAGGACGGCTGCCGAAAGTCCGCGTAAAAACGCCCCCCGGGCCTAAAGTTTCACCGAGCAAAATTCCCGGTGATGTTATTATGAAACTAGAATACATTTCGCAGATTCTGAAAGTTATTGCGATAGTTAGACTCTTTTAGTTGCTTGGGAATCGTCGTTTGAAGATGGGCATGTGAAACTGCGAAAAAAATTTTGAGAGCGCAGGACGGCTGCCGAAAGTCCGCGTAAAAACGCCCCCCGGGCCTAAAGTTTCACCGAGCAAAATTCCCGGTGATGTTATTATGAAACTAGAATATATTCCGCAGATTCTGAAAGTTATTGCGATAGTTAGACTCTTTTAGTTGCTTGGGAATCGTCGTTTGAAGATGGGCATGTGAAACTGCGAAAAAAATTTTGAGAGCGCAGGACGGCTGCCGAAAGTCCGCGTAAAAACGCCCCCCGGGCCTAAAGTTTCACCGAGCAAAATTCCCGGTGATGTTATTATGAAACTAGAATACATTTCGCAGATTCTGAAAGTTATTGCGATAGTTAGACTCTTTTAGTTGCTTGGGAATCGTCGTTTGAAGATGGGCATGTGAAACTGCGAGAAAAATTTTGAGAGCGCAGGACGGCTGCCGAAAGTCCGCGTAAAAACGCCCCCCGGGCCTAAAGTTTCACCGAGCAAAATTCCCGGTGATGTTATTATGAAACTAGAATACATTTCGCAGATTCTGAAAGTTATTGCGATAGTTAGACTCTTTTAGTTGCTTGGGAATCGTCGTTTGAAGATGGGCATGTGAAACTGCGAAAAAAATTTTGAGAGCGCAGGACGGCTGCCGAAAGTCCGCGTAAAAACGCCCCCCGGGCCTAAAGTTTCACCGAGCAAAATTCCCGGTGATGTTATTATGAAACTAGAATATATTCCGCAGATTCTGAAAGTTATTGCGATAGTTAGACTCTTTTAGTTGCTTGGAATCGTCGTTTGAAGATGGGCATGTGAAACTGCGAAAAAAATTTTGAGAGCGCAGGACGGCTGCCGAAAGTCCGCGTAAAAACGCCCCCCGGGCCTAAAGTTTCACCGAGCAAAATTCCCGGTGATGTTATTATGAAACTAGAATACATTTCGCAGATTCTGAAAGTTATTGCGATAGTTAGACTCTTTTAGTTGCTTGGGAATCGTCGTTTGAAGATGGGCATGTGAAACTGCGAGAAAAATTTTGAGAGCGCAGGACGGCTGCCGAAAGTCCGCGTAAAAACGCCCCCCGGGCCTAAAGTTTCACCGAGCAAAATTCCCGGTGATGTTATTATGAAACTAGAATACATTTCGCAGATTCTGAAAGTTATTGCGATAGTTAGACTCTTTTAGTTGCTTGGGAATCGTCGTTTGAAGATGGGCATGTGAAACTGCGAAAAAAATTTTGAGAGCGCAGGACGGCTGCCGAAAGTCCGCGTAAAAACGCCCCCCGGGCCTAAAGTTTCACCGAGCAAAATTCCCGGTGATGTTATTATGAAACTAGAATATATTCCGCAGATTCTGAAAGTTATTGCGATAGTTAGACTCTTTTAGTTGCTTGGGAATCGTCGTTTGAAGATGGGCATGTGAAACTGCGAAAAAAATTTTGAGAGCGCAGGACGGCTGCCGAAAGTCCGCGTAAAAACGCCCCCCGGGCCTAAAGTTTCACCGAGCAAAATTCCCGGTGATGTTATTATGAAACTAGAATACATTTCGCAGATTCTGAAAGTTATTGCGATAGTTAGACTCTTTTAGTTGCTTGGGAATCGTCGTTTGAAGATGGGCATGTGAAACTGCGAGAAAAATTTGAGAGCGCAGGACGGCTGCCGAAAGTCCGCGTAAAAACGCCCCCCGGGCCTAAAGTTTCACCGAGCAAAATTCCCGGTGATGTTATTATGAAACTAGAATACATTTCGCAGATTCTGAAAGTTATTGCGATAGTTAGACTCTTTTAGTTGCTTGGGAATCGTCGTTTGAAGATGGGCATGTGAAACTGCGAAAAAAATTTTGAGAGCGCAGGACGGCTGCCGAAAGTCCGCGTAAAAACGCCCCCCGGGCCTAAAGTTTCACCGAGCAAAATTCCCGGTGATGTTATTATGAAACTAGAATACATTTCGCAGATTCTGAAAGTTATTGCGATAGTTAGACTCTTTTAGTTGCTTGGGAATCGTCGTTTGAAGATGGGCATGTGAAACTGCGAGAAAAATTTTGAGAGCGCAGGACGGCTGCCGAAAGTCCGCGTAAAAACGCCCCCCGGGCCTAAAGTTTCACCGAGCAAAATTCCCGGTGATGTTATTATGAAACTAGAATACATTTCGCAGATTCTGAAAGTTATTGCGATAGTTAGACTCTTTTAGTTGCTTGGGAATCGTCGTTTGAAGATGGGCATGTGAAACTGCGAAAAAAATTTTGAGAGCGCAGGACGGCTGCCGAAAGTCCGCGTAAAAACGCCCCCCGGGCCTAAAGTTTCACCGAGCAAAATTCCCGGTGATGTTATTATGAAACTAGAATATATTCCGCAGATTCTGAAAGTTATTGCGATAGTTAGACTCTTTTAGTTGCTTGGGAATCGTCGTTTGAAGATGGGCATGTGAAACTGCGAAAAAAATTTTGAGAGCGCAGGACGGCTGCCGAAAGTCCGCGTAAAAACGCCCCCCGGGCCTAAAGTTTCACCGAGCAAAATTCCCGGTGATGTTATTATGAAACTAGAATACATTTCGCAGATTCTGAAAGTTATTGCGATAGTTAGACTCTTTTAGTTGCTTGGGAATCGTCGTTTGAAGATGGGCATGTGAAACTGCGAGAAAAATTTTGAGAGCGCAGGACGGCTGCCGAAAGTCCGCGTAAAAACGCCCCCCGGGCCTAAAGTTTCACCGAGCAAAATTCCCGGTGATGTTATTATGAAACTAGAATACATTTCGCAGATTCTGAAAGTTATTGCGATAGTTAGACTCTTTTAGTTGCTTGGGAATCGTCGTTTGAAGATGGGCATGTGAAACTGCGAAAAAAATTTTGAGAGCGCAGGACGGCTGCCGAAAGTCCGCGTAAAAACGCCCCCCGGGCCTAAAGTTTCACCGAGCAAAATTCCCGGTGATGTTATTATGAAACTAGAATATATTCCGCAGATTCTGAAAGTTATTGCGATAGTTAGACTCTTTTAGTTGCTTGGGAATCGTCGTTTGAAGATGGGCATGTGAAACTGCGAAAAAAATTTTGAGAGCGCAGGACGGCTGCCGAAAGTCCGCGTAAAAACGCCCCCCGGGCCTAAAGTTTCACCGAGCAAAATTCCCGGTGATGTTATTATGAAACTAGAATACATTTCGCAGATTCTGAAAGTTATTGCGATAGTTAGACTCTTTTAGTTGCTTGGGAATCGTCGTTTGAAGATGGGCATGTGAAACTGCGAGAAAAATTTTGAGAGCGCAGGACGGCTGCCGAAAGTCCGCGTAAAAACGCCCCCCGGGCCTAAAGTTTCACCGAGCAAAATTCCCGGTGATGTTATTATGAAACTAGAATACATTTCGCAGATTCTGAAAGTTATTGCGATAGTTAGACTCTTTTAGTTGCTTGGGAATCGTCGTTTGAAGATGGGCATGTGAAACTGCGAAAAAAATTTTGAGAGCGCAGGACGGCTGCCGAAAGTCCGCGTAAAAACGCCCCCCGGGCCTAAAGTTTCACCGAGCAAAATTCCCGGTGATGTTATTATGAAACTAGAATATATTCCGCAGATTCTGAAAGTTATTGCGATAGTTAGACTCTTTTAGTTGCTTGGGAATCGTCGTTTGAAGATGGGCATGTGAAACTGCGAAAAAAATTTTGAGAGCGCAGGACGGCTGCCGAAAGTCCGCGTAAAAACGCCCCCCGGGCCTAAAGTTTCACCGAGCAAAATTCCCGGTGATGTTATTATGAAACTAGAATACATTTCGCAGATTCTGAAAGTTATTGCGATAGTTAGACTCTTTTAGTTGCTTGGGAATCGTCGTTTGAAGATGGGCATGTGAAACTGCGAAAAAAATTTTGAGAGCGCAGGACGGCTGCCGAAAGTCCGCGTAAAAACGCCCCCCGGGCCTAAAGTTTCACCGAGCAAAATTCCCGGTGATGTTATTATGAAACTAGAATACATTTCGCAGATTCTGAAAGTTATTGCGATAGTTAGACTCTTTTAGTTGCTTGGGAATCGTCGTTTGAAGATGGGCATGTGAAACTGCGAAAAAAATTTTGAGAGCGCAGGACGGCTGCCGAAAGTCCGCGTAAAAACGCCCCCCGGGCCTAAAGTTTCACCGAGCAAAATTCCCGGTGATGTTATTATGAAACTAGAATACATTTCCGCAGATTCTGAAAGTTATTGCGATAGTTAGACTCTTTTAGTTGCTTGGGAATCGTCGTTTGAAGATGGGCATGTGAAACTGCGAAAAAAATTTTGAGAGCGCAGGACGGCTGCCGAAAGTCCGCGTAAAAACGCCCCCCGGGCCTAAAGTTTCACCGAGCAAAATTCCCGGTGATGTTATTATGAAACTAGAATACATTTCGCAGATTCTGAAAGTTATTGCGATAGTTAGACTCTTTTAGTTGCTTGGGAATCGTCGTTTGAAGATGGGCATGTGAAACTGCGAGAAAAAATTTTGAGAGCGCAGGACGGCTGCCGAAAGTCCGCGTAAAAACGCCCCCCGGGCCTAAAGTTTCACCGAGCAAAATTCCCGGTGATGTTATTATGAAACTAGAATACATTTCGCAGATTCTGAAAGTTATTGCGATAGTTAGACTCTTTTAGTTGCTTGGAATCGTCGTTTGAAGATGGGCATGTGAAACTGCGAAAAAAATTTTGAGAGCGCAGGACGGCTGCCGAAAGTCCGCGTAAAAACGCCCCCCGGGCCTAAAGTTTCACCGAGCAAAATTCCCGGTGATGTTATTATGAAACTAGAATACATTTCGCAGATTCTGAAAGTTATTGCGATAGTTAGACTCTTTTAGTTGCTTGGGAATCGTCGTTTGAAGATGGGCATGTGAAACTGCGAAAAAAATTTTGAGAGCGCAGGACGGCTGCCGAAAGTCCGCGTAAAAACGCCCCCCGGGCCTAAAGTTTCACCGAGCAAAATTCCCGGTGATGTTATTATGAAACTAGAATACATTTCGCAGATTCTGAAAGTTATTGCGATAGTTAGACTCTTTTAGTTGCTTGGGAATCGTCGTTTGAAGATGGGCATGTGAAACTGCGAAAAAAATTTTGAGAGCGCAGGACGGCTGCCGAAAGTCCGCGTAAAAACGCCCCCCGGGCCTAAAGTTTCACCGAGCAAAATTCCCGGTGATGTTATTATGAAACTAGAATACATTTCGCAGATTCTGAAAGTTATTGCGATAGTTAGACTCTTTTAGTTGCTTGGGAATCGTCGTTTGAAGATGGGCATGTGAAACTGCGAAAAAAATTTTGAGAGCGCAGGACGGCTGCCGAAAGTCCGCGTAAAAACGCCCCCCGGGCCTAAAGTTTCACCGAGCAAAATTCCCGGTGATGTTATTATGAAACTAGAATATATTTCCGCAGATTCTGAAAGTTATTGCGATAGTTAGACTCTTTTAGTTGCTTGGGAATCGTCGTTTGAAGATGGGCATGTGAAACTGCGAAAAAAATTTTGAGAGCGCAGGACGGCTGCCGAAAGTCCGCGTAAAAACGCCCCCCGGGCCTAAAGTTTCACCGAGCAAAATTCCCGGTGATGTTATTATGAAACTAGAATACATTTCGCAGATTCTGAAAGTTATTGCGATAGTTAGACTCTTTTAGTTGCTTGGGAATCGTCGTTTGAAGATGGGCATGTGAAACTGCGAGAAAAATTTTGAGAGCGCAGGACGGCTGCCGAAAGTCCGCGTAAAAACGCCCCCCGGGCCTAAAGTTTCACCGAGCAAAATTCCCGGTGATGTTATTATGAAACTAGAATACATTTCGCAGATTCTGAAAGTTATTGCGATAGTTAGACTCTTTTAGTTGCTTGGGAATCGTCGTTTGAAGATGGGCATGTGAAACTGCGAAAAAATTTTGAGAGCGCAGGACGGCTGCCGAAAGTCCGCGTAAAAACGCCCCCGGGCCTAAAGTTTCACCGAGCAAAATTCCCGGTGATGTTATTATGAAACTAGAATATATTCCGCAGATTCTGAAAGTTATTGCGATAGTTAGACTCTTTTAGTTGCTTGGGAATCGTCGTTTGAAGATGGGCATGTGAAACTGCGAAAAAAATTTTGAGAGCGCAGGACGGCTGCCGAAAGTCCGCGTAAAAACGCCCCCCGGGCCTAAAGTTTCACCGAGCAAAATTCCCGGTGATGTTATTATGAAACTAGAATACATTCCGCAGATTCTGAAAGTTATTGCGATAGTTAGACTCTTTTAGTTGCTTGGGAATCGTCGTTTGAAGATGGGCATGTGAAACTGCGAGAAAAATTTTGAGAGCGCAGGACGGCTGCCGAAAGTCCGCGTAAAAACGCCCCCCGGGCCTAAAGTTTCACCGAGCAAAATTCCCGGTGATGTTATTATGAAACTAGAATACATTTCGCAGATTCTGAAAGTTATTGCGATAGTTAGACTCTTTTAGTTGCTTGGGAATCGTCGTTTGAAGATGGGCATGTGAAACTGCGAAAAAAATTTTGAGAGCGCAGGACGGCTGCCGAAAGTCCGCGTAAAAACGCCCCCCGGGCCTAAAGTTTCACCGAGCAAAATTCCCGGTGATGTTATTATGAAACTAGAATATATTCCGCAGATTCTGAAAGTTATTGC
>CAWVNO010002132.1:0-15000 GCA_963930645.1 Salticus scenicus | reverse complement strand
GTATTGCCTGACCGTTGGCGATGTTCGTAAGAGAACACACTGTGCCCCCTGGTGTTGGAAAGTGCAACTAAAGGATTTTGCAGTTGACACCACCATGTGACACCTTAATTGAAAGGTCTTGGTAATTCAAGGCAATTTCTGATAAAGGACTTGAAATTTCATGTTGATTGGGGATGTTTGTATACAATATAGTGCGCCCCCTGGTAGTTAAAAATAGAACTAGATGGTTTTGCAGTAGACCCTATAGTGTTACAACTTATTTTAAAGTTCTTGATATTTCCTGACCGTTGGAGTTGTTCGTATAGAACACGCTGTGCCTCCTGGCGGCCAAAAAGTGCAACTAAAGGATTTTGCAGTTGACACCACCATGTGACAACTTATTTGAAAGGTCTTGGAAATTAAAGGCGATTGGTGATGTTCGTATACAACATACTGCGCTCCCTGGTGGAGGAAAGTGGATTTTGCAGCGTGTGCGTAGCATGCGTGCTATACGGTGCCGCAGCCACAGACAGCGGTAACACGAGTCAGAGGTTCAGTCGGTTTAAGGTTAATTTTTGAAAAAAAATTTCATGTTATTAGAGGCCTGTATATACGTGCTGCAGGTACTGGGTCACGAACCCGAGTTCCGTTCTGTTTGAGGTAATTTTTTTTATTACAGATTATTATTATTATTATTATTATTATTATTTTTGATGAAAAATAGAATTTCAAACAAAATCGAGTTAAAGATATAAAACCATACATTTTTAAGGGGTATTTAAGGTTATTACCATGGGCCCGGGCAATGCTGGGCGGGTTCGCTCCGTTCTAGGTTAATTTTTTGGAATTTTTTCATGGTATTAGCTGCCCGCGTATGTGCTGCCGCAGGCACCAGGATCACAAGGCAGAGTTTCGTTCGGTTCGAGGTAATTTTTTTTGTTACAGCTGATTATTTCTTTTTTTTCGCAATGCTTTTATTTAAAAATAGAAATTCAAACAAAATCGAGTTAAAGATATAAAATCATATAAATTTAAGGTTCATTTAAGGTTATTATCACAGGCCCGGGCATTACCGGGCGGGTTCGTTCGGTTCCAGGTTAATTTTTTAAAAGAATTTTATGTTGTTGGCGGCCCGCGTATGCGCTATGCCGCAGGCACCGGGGTCACAAGACAGAGTTTCGTTCGGTTCGTGGTTTTTTTTTTTTTTTTTTTTTTTTGTTACAGCTGATTATTATTATTATTATTATTATTATTTTTTTCGAAATGCTTTTATTTAAAAATAGAAATTCAAACAAAATCGAGTTAAAGTTATAAAATTATACAAATTTAAGGTTCATTTAAGGTTATTATCACGGGCCCGGACATTGCCGGGCAGGTTCGTTCGGTTCCAGGTTAATTTTTGGGGATTTTTTATGTTGTTAGAGGCCCGTGTATGCTCTGCCGAAAGCAACCAGGTTCACAAGGCAGAGTTTCGTTCGGTTCGAGGTAATTGTTTTGTTACAGATGATTATTTTTTTCGTAATGCTTTCAATTTAAAAACAGAAATTCAAACAAAATCGATTTAAAGATATAAAATAATACAAATTTAAGGTTCATTTAAAGTATCATGGGCCCGGGCAACACCGGACTAGTTAACTAACATATATTCTTAGTATTAAACGAAATAGAAAATAAAAGATAGCAACTGTTTATTTGGAGTAAGTTTGACGTCACATTGACAGTACTTTGTAGAAAGTGATGTCATATATAGTATTTCTATTTATAAGCATTTTTCCGACTTTCTTTTTTTAAGTGAAATGTCATAAATTATATTAGATGTTTTAACATGAAATACATTTAAATAATGATGCAACGATTTTTGAAACATTACGGTCAATAAAGTGATCGTCGAGTTCGTCGGGTTCCAGCTAGTTATTATTATTTGAGGGATGTTCACTGTACACGACAGGTTGTACAGGACCTATATAAATGACATTTTAAATACGGAACATGACATAGTAAACTTAGATAATATACATCTCTTTTTTTTTTTTTTTCTTTGAATTCTGAAAATATTTATGAACGACAGAGGGGAACAGAGGAACAGATAGACAGATAGACAGTCGGACAGACTCATATACAAATTCAAATCATATTTACACTTAAAAATTGTAAAAAAATGTTAAAAATATTTAATGTGTAGGAATACATTACCTATGCTTATCTTTCAAATTTAATCTTACTACCTATATCACTTTAAAACTTTGTCAAACGGTTCCTTTTCCTTCCCTTTCTTATAAACAGCATAAAGACTAAGATTATGACTTCACAAATATTCACTTAACAAAATGTGTTAGGTGTACAATTTTTAAATACGAATTATTGCTATTGCTTCAATATTTTTCTGCCTATTTTATCTGTCTAGGCATTAAATCGAACAGCGATTGGATGACATATACGGATATAGCAGTCCATGAAACTTCACCATGGATTATGAAATGAATGCTTTATGCATATAGAATGAAGTTCCTTAAAATTATTCTGTTTTATTTTTCTAAGTTTCCACACTACGTAATTTTACGTGCTGCAAATGTTTTACGAAATGAATATTTTATGTATGCAAGAGTAAAGTTTCTTCAAATTATTCGCCTGTTTTATTCTTCTTAGGTTACGTATTGCGTAAATTTATGTGCTGCAGATGTTTTATGATAAAATGTTCTATAATAAATAAAGGAATATTTTATGTATACAGAATGAAGTTTCTGAAAATTTTTCTTCTGCTTTCTTCTTCTTAGTTTACATATAGTGTAAATCTATGTCAATATTACTCCCTTCTACAATCATATACACTAGGTTAAATATCAATCCTTAACTTGAAGGTTAAGCATATGATATATATTAATATATATTATTTTAGCATACTAACAATAAATGTCAATTTCTTTATGATTTTTGCCGTAGAAAGTTATATAAATGTGATTTATCAAAACTTCTCTCAAAAAACATAATGCATTTTATCATTTATTTATTTATTTATTTTATTTATTTATCGTTATTGTTATTGTTATTTATTTATTTATTATTATTGTTATTATTATTGTTATTATTATTATCTATATATTAATTTGAAACATGTTTTTGTCTGTCTCCACTAAATTGAGAGAACGGCTGGGTGTAAAAATTTGGTTGAGGTGTCGAAAAAAAGGTCTTGGTCTGTAGATATGTTATGAAAAGAGAAAAATAAAAAAAGTCGAACGGTCCCTCCCTGAGTCGGGCAGGAATTAAACACACGTTGGCGAGCATAACTCAGCTCCAAATTACTTCAGGGTGAAGAAATTGTACATGGGGGGACTAGACTCGAATACTAAAAAATCAATATCTCCGATTTTGGAATTTTCAATTTTAAAGGGGGGGGAAGGGGGAAAGTAGATTTGAAGGGGGGGGAAGGGGGGAAATTAGTTTGAGAGGGAGATCCGTTCTAGACCCACACATGCAGCACCTTATTTTAAAGGTCTTGAAATTTCATGTTGATTGGAGATGTTTTTACACAACATAGGGCGCCCTCTGGTGGTGAAAAATGGAACTAGGTGATTTTGTAGTAGACCCTGTCATGTTGCACCTTATTTTAAAGGTCTTGGTATTTCCTGGCCGTTGGCGATGTTCGTAAGAGAACAAAGAGAACACACTGTGGTGGTGGAAAGTGCGACTAAAGGATTTTGCAGTTGACACCACCATGTGACACCTTAATTGAAAGGTCTTGGTAATTCAAGGCGATTGTTGATAAAGGTCTTGAAATTTCATGTTGATTGGGGATGTTTCTATACAATATAGTGCGCGCCCTGGTGGTTAAAATCGAACTACATGATTTTGCAGTTGACCCTATAGTGTTACAACTTATTTTAAAGGTCTTGATATTTCATGACCGTTGGTGTTGTTCGTATAGAACACGCTGTGCCTCCTGGAGGCCAGAAAGTGCAACTAAAGAATTTTGCAGTTGACACCACCATGTGACAACTTATTTGAAAGGTCTTGGAAATTCAAGGCCTTTGGTGATGTTCGTATACAACATACTGCGCTCCTTGGTGGAGGAAAGTGGATTTTGCAGCGTGTGCGTAGCATGCGTGCTATACAGTGTCGCAGCCACAGGCAGCGGTAACACGAGTCAGAGGTTCCGTCTATTTAAGGTTAATTTTGGAGAATTTTTTCATGTTATTAGAGGCCTGTATATACGTGTCGCAGACACTGGGTCACGACCCGAGTTTCGTTCTGTTTGAGGTAATTTTTTTTTGTTACAGATGATTATTATTATTATTATTATTTTGTGATGAAAAATAGAAATTCAAACAAAATTGAGTTAAAGATATAAAACCATACATTTTTAAAGAGTGTTTAAGGTTATTACCATGGGCCCGGGCATTGCTGGGCGGGTTCGCTCCGTTCTAGGTTAATTTTTTTGGAATTTTTTCATGGTATTAGCGGCCCGCGTATGCGCTGCCGCAGGCACCAGGGTCACAAGGCAGAGTTTCGTTCGGTTCGAGGTAATTTCTTTTGTTACAGCCGATTATTTTTTTGTTTTTATTTAAAAATAGAAATTCAAACAAAATCGAGTTAAAGATATAAAATCATATAAATTTAAGGTTCATTTAAGGTTATTATCACGGGCCCGGGCATTACCGGGCGGGTTCGTTTGGTTCCAGGTTAATTTTTAAAAAAAAAATTTATGTTGTTAGCGGCCCGCGTATGCGCTATGCCGCAGGCACCGGGGTCACAAGACAGAGTTTCGTTCGGTTCGAGGTTATTTTTTTTTGTTACAGCTGATTATTATTATTATTATTATTATTTTTTCGAAATGCTTTTATTTAAAAATAGAAATTCAAACAAAATCGAGTTAAAGATATAAAATCATACAAATTTAAGGTTCATTTAAGGTTATTATCACGGGCCCGGGCATTGCCGGGCAGGTTCGTTCGGTTCCAGGTTAATTTTTGGGAATTTTTTATGTTGTTAGCGGCCCGTGTATGCGCTGCCGCAAGCACCGGGGTCACAAGGCAGAGTTTCGTTCGGTTCGAGGTAATTGTTTTGTTACAGATGATTATTTTTTTAGTAATGCTTTCATTTGAAAACAGAAATTCAAACAAAATCGAGTTAAAGATGTAAAATAATACAAATTTAAGGTTCATTTAAAGTATCATGGGCCCGGGCAACACCGGACGGGTTAGCTAACATATAGTCTTAGTATTAAACGAAATAGAAAATAAAAGATAGCAACTGTTTATTTGGAGACAGTTTGACGTCACATTGACAGTACTTTGTAGAAAGTGATGTCATATATAGTATTTCTATTTATAAGCATTTTTCCGACTTTCTTTTTTTAAGTGAAATGTCGTAAACTATATTAGATGTTTTAACATGAAATGCATTTAAATAATGATGCAACGATTTTTGAAACATTACGGTCAATAAAGTGATCGTCGAGTTCGTCGGTTTCCAGCTAGTTATTATTATTTGAGGGATGTTCACTGTACACGAACAGGTTGTACAGGACCTATTAATGACATTTTAAATACGGAACATTCCATAGTAAACTTAAATAATATACATCTCTTTTTTTTTTCTTTGAATTCTGAAAATATTTATGAATGACAGAGGCGAACAGAGGAACAGATAGACAGTCGGACAGACACATATACAAATTCAAATCATATTTACACTTAAAAATTGTAAAAAAATGTTTAAAATATTTAATGTGTAGGAAAGTGCAATACCAGCAACTTTCCAATAATAGTCCTTAATGTAACTGAATATTTTTGTATGGGCTTGTAATTTTAAACAAATCATAATATATTCTATAGAAAGCATTCGTTTGTGCATATCAATGATATATTTCAATTTCATTAAGATTTGTGCAAAATAAAGTTGTTAAAATTTTGTTTATAGAAATACCTCTCATAGAATGCAGTGGTTTAGAATGCTTTTGGGTGTCCCTGTACACAAACTACTGGAGGAATTCAGTCCATTTTTAATAGGGAATATTCGATAGTAAACTCCAATAACTCATATCAGTTTGAAGAAATTCCATAATTATTTACGAGAGTTAGAGCACGTACAGAGAGACAGACAAACCGAATACATTAACACTTTTCAACCTTGTTGGAAAGTGTTAATAAGAATAGCTTTAAGAATGAAGTTGTGATTTATGTAGGAGAACTAAAAAATAATTGAGATGTATGAGTAGTTTTGGTGCCATGTTTCTTTTTTCTTTTCCAATTTTTAACACTTTCGAACAAGGTTGAAAAATGCTAATGACTTTCGTTTGTCTGTCTATTTGTCCGCGCTCTATATCACGTAAATATTCATGGAATTTCTTGAAACTGATATATGTTATTCAAGTTTACTATAGAATATTCTCTATTGAAAATGGAGTTAATACTTTTATAGTTTTGTGTACAGGGACACCCGAAAGTCACCCAAAGCATTGTGTTCTATGAGAGGTATTTCTATAAACCATATTTTCATACCTTTACTGCACACAAATTAAATGAAATTGAATTACGTTCATGATGAGATGTTTTCTATGGAAAATGGAGTAAATACCGCTACTGATTTGTGTAGAGGCACACCCGAAAGTATTCCAAAGTATTTCCCGAAAGTATTTCTATAAACCATATTTTCATACCTTTACTGTACACAAATTAAATGAAATTGAAATACGTTATTCAAGTTCATTATGAGATGTTTTATATGGAAAATGGAGTAAATATCGCTACTGATTTGAGTACAGGCACACCCGAAATTATGCCAAAGCATTGTGTTCTATGAGAGGTATTTCTATAAACCATATTTTCATACCTTTACTGTACACAAATTAAATGAAATATAAATACGTTATTCAAGTTCATGATGAGATGTTTTCTATGGAAAATGGAGTAAATACCGCTACTGATTTGTGTACAGGCACACCCGAAAGTATTCCAAAGCATTGCGTTCTATGAGAGGTACTTTTGCAAACCAAATTTTAAGAACTTTACTTTGCACAAATCTTAATGAAATTAAAATATGTTATTCACATGCACAAAAGAATGCTTTATATCGAGTATGGTATGATTAGCATTAAGATTTACAGGGCGACACAAAAAATTCAACTGCATTAAAGGATATTATCGGAAATATGCTGGAATATCATTTTCTGTTACATTAAGCGTTTTTAACGCTTTCTAACAAGTTTTAAGTTTGAATATGACTTGAATTTATGCATCTGTCTGTCCTACTATCCATCTGTCCATCTGGCCGCCTACAACGTGTTTAAATATTTTCAGAATTAAAAAAAAAAAAAAAAAAAATTAATGTACATTATTTAAGTTCCTTAAATAGCTTCCGAAGCTATTCATATAATTAAATGCAAAAATGCAATAAATTCCAAAGATGCTGCAATTTTACCAATAATTTGGCACAATATTATAAAATAGTTAATAGTTTATTTCTGCTTATTCATGGTGTTTTTTCTCCTACAATAACCTCTTATGATATGCAATAGTTCCAGCTTCTCTCACTTTTCTTAACTCCTTGGTCCAACCTCTACCGGAATTCATATTGTTTTTTGCTGATATTCAAAATATATCACGTTATATATAAAAGACTTAACTGTTGACTGTAAAAAGAAAACATATTTAAAACTGCGCAATGGAAACGAATCATAAATCCCTGATGATGCTTTATTATTAAAGCGAAAAGCTTTGGATAAAAAAATTTAACATCTTTTAAATAAATTTATATTTACGTGTGTTTAAAGTGTTTTAAATATAGTTAACGAAATGTAATTCACGAAAAAATAGTATAACACGTAAAAAATGTATTGTTAGCAAAATAAAAAATCACTAATGATAAATTTAAGTTATAAGATTTCAAGACAAAAAATATGTACCATTCAACCACATATTTTCAATAAAAATGCATTTTTCAACGCTATTGACATTCAAAATAAAGTTACTATTCTATAAGAAACTAACAGATGATAAGAAAACATATTTACATTTAAAGAGCTCCAAAATCAAGTTACTTAGGGGCATGCGCTCTGTTATTGAATGTATTTCTCTCACACACTGATAGGATCGCTGCAGTCGTACTTCTGATTTTTCTGCAAATAACCAACGAGATATATAAAATAGAGTGCTGATTCAATGGATGAAAGATTGGCTTTCCGTGGTTCAAGGTAAATTACGTGACATGGACCAATAGGTTCCTGTGTTTGGCTCTTTATCGCTTTTTTGGCAATTAAAAATTTCAATTTAGCAAATTATCATTGCTATTAGGTAACACGAGAGTCCTATCACCGAAATAAATTGTTTTTTAAATATTTTTTTACATATTTAACATTATGACAAATAATAAAATACTGTTTCTTTCATAATTTCCCAACAAAGTTTAAAAGTGTTTATAAAGAAAAAATAAACTTTTAAAAGAGCTAAATTTAACAACAATTAATAATTTATCAGCTATTTTTAAATATTTTGACAGGTAATTTTTGACTACACGAAATAAAAAGAAGTAAAATAAAATAAAAATGATTTAGAACAAAAAAAAAAAAAAAAAAAAAGTTAAATTACGTAAGTAAACAAAAACATTGGCGGTTATCTCCAAGCGTTTGCCACAGAAAATTCATTGAAAATAAACTGTAACCAAGAAAACCCCGAATACGCAGGTGCGAGGAGAGCATGTCACATGACACATCTTGCACCTTCTCAGGGGTTACCATTTATCACTCTACTTTATATATCTCGTTGCAAATAACCTTGTGCACTAAATTTAATGGGAATGTCAACGCTTGTATGTAATCAGCTTTGACCAAATCTACCATCTTACTAATTAATATTCTGGAAGATTGTTTGAACCTGCTCCTTTTTTTCATACCAATTTAGTTTTCGAGAAATTTTCTTCAAATATGATTACGATTAAATAAGAAGAAAATTACTCTAAAAAAGAAGACTGGTGTGAAAAGAAGGTCGGGTACTGATAATCTTCTGGGATGTTAATTAATAAGTTGGCAAGGTATATCAATTCAAAGTAATTTTATTTTTGTTGTTGTGAATTGCTAATATTAGGCGTATGCTTTTCAGAAAACATGCTTGTAGGGAATGTAAATATCCTATTCCTTGGAGGGAGTGACACAATATTCAGTTCACTTGGATGGATTTTTCGCCTGATGGCACAACATCAGAATGTACAGCAAAAAGTCTACAATGAGCTTATGACAGTTTTTGGAAAAGATGGTATCGCCCGATACGAAGAAAGACATAAGATACCTTACACATTTGCGGTCATAATGGAGTCACAGAGATTTTCAAGCATTGTTCCTCTCAGCACAACGAGATGGTGAGTTTAGAAGAAGTATTTGATATTTTTTACAGGCCTTGAGTAAATGTAAAATCTTATAATAATTTAACAGGAAAAAAAAAAAAAAAGAACTAACTAAATAAATAAATAAAAATAAAAATTGAATTACTTTTTATTTCTTATTTCAAAAATTGTTCTTACTATCAGAAAATGGATGCCTATTAACCCCTTAACGCGCGTGTCCTCGCTGCGAGGACGCAAAATTTAAGATGCAGTTGCAAAAATTCATCCCGGAAATTTTTTAGCAAAAATTCACGTTTATAACATATCAGAAAAGGCCTGTTTTTTAAACCTTAAAATTTCTTTTAGTTTAATTTAGTTCATGAATTCCGGTGGCAGTATAATTTAAATGTTTCAAATTGTCTTGCGCCGCAAAGGGTTAAAGAAGATAACAACGACCATAAACGTTCTATCAGCTGAGTTAAAAAGGTTTTCTTCTGACCAGCATCATTCGTGTATAGTGACTCGTTGCTCCAGAAGTCTCAGGTTCAAGTCTTGCCCTGATCACTTTTCCCTCTTGTTGAAATTAATTCGGCCTTTTTATCAAAAGTTCATACATTGTTGTAGTAACTATCCTAATTGTTCATTGGCATTAATTAATTATAGGTTTTAAATAAAAATAAATACATAAAAATTCATCTGTAAAACTTTTTCATATGTGAATAAACTTTTTTATGTGAATGAATAGTGCAGATTAGAAGTTAGCTGAATTATTAGGGACCTATTCGTGTTACACCAAAGAATCCAGATTCAAAACCTGGCTTGATAATTTTCCGTTCTTGATGAAACTGATTTGGTTTTTTCATAAAAAATTCTGTAGAATATCTATATGCTCGAAATTACTAATTATCTTTTTTTCCCGTCGAAAACCATCGCGATTGTATTTCTAAAGGGGTTAAACCCATCCAGAAATTACTTTTTTAGCCATTGTTTTTCTTTTATCATAGTTTGGCGCAGCATGGCCCATTGTGGACCTTGCGCCATTAAAAAGCAATCAACCAACCAATAAATAAAATGTTAGAAAGATGTAGGATAACCAAATCTATTATTTCAGAAGATTTTTTTTTTTTTTTTAACTGTGTTATATACACATATATATACTTAGATGTATATAATTTATCATATACGAATGATAAGTAAAAAAAAAAAAATTTAAACTCTGAGAGAGATATAAGTTCTACTAAATAAAACAAAAAAGTTATTTTATGTAAGAATAATGACGTATTTTATTATTTTCTTTTTCATTCTTTTAGCGCTAATAGAGATTTCTGCATAAGAGGTTATACAATACCAAAAGGTGCTGAAATTGTCGCCAATTTATGGGCTCTGCACAATGATCCTAAATATTGGGATGAGCCCGAAAAGTTCAAACCTGAACGATTCCTGCTAGATGAGGGAAGAACTCTAATGAAGTCACCTCCAAGTTATGCTCCATTTTCTATAGGTGAGCGAAACAAACACTTTTAAAACTTTTAAAAATTATTTTGTGTAAAATATTGGGCACAATATCATAAGACACATAATATGATTAAGTACTTAAAATATTGATATAACTCTGACTTCTTCGTTATATGTTTCTCTCAGTTAAACGTTAATTCTCCAACGTCTCCAATGAAAAAGAAAAATAATAATATACAACACTCACATTTATTGTTTTTTTTTCTTTAGTTTTTTTTAATTATAATTTTATTCGATATGAAAATATAAAGGATCAAATTATATCAAAACTGTTATTTTGGGATTTTGAGAACAATATTTTAAGAATTCTTGTCTTTTATTTTTTAAATCTTAGTGTCACATTGCATACTGATTTTATTTATAACTTTAAATGTTCTATTAAAAGTAGATTTCAATAATGTCCAGAGTTTCAAGTAGCCTGTATCTTGGCTACCATCAGTTTCGATTTATAATTTTCCTCTAAATAAATCGGAAAAATCCACTGAAAAATTCTAAGCATTTTACTAATCGCAAATAGTGGTTTCCAAATTATGAACCCAGTTGTAACTCCTGATTGTATTACTTGTAATCCACATGTCTTGATTGATTTTTATCAAATTTGTATTTTAATGCATTTTTAATGGGTTTGACTGTTAAATTGGGAAATACGTTTTTCAATAGAAAGAAAAAAAACAAAACACTTGTAAATTTGCTCCACTTTAAATTGAAGGTTAAGTTTGATGCGCGGTTGCTAACTTTGCAATGCAAGCACACATTATCATAATGTACACAGTTATATAATGTTTTATTATAAACTATTTGTTGCAAACTGAATTGTCATAACTACTCATCCTCGTAGGTGGCGCGCACTATCACTCCGCTCTAGAAATCCTTCAGTAAACTAGAGATACGACAATGCTGGCAATGAATCCTGATTCGTCCAAAGCTACTTTCGACCGCCTGAGGGAAGGCTGCAGCGCTAACATAAACTTGGCGACCACTGCACTAGAACACCTTCAAACAAAACCACTTATGAAACATACAAATAAATAGCCCATACTGCGCTTATGCGCCAAGTTAGGTTGCCATAGTTTGGACGAAATTTAGTCAGCCGGCCATGTTTTCGTCCACTGCGCAAGCGCACTAAGCTCTTGTCTTATCTCTGGTTTACTACAGGATTTCTACTCCGCTTGCTCGTGGGATAACTTTTAGTTCAGTTGAAAATGTAACATGAGAAAGTACAGTCGGTAACAAAAGTGTCCGAACACTAGCAAAAATTCCTATGTAAAAAAAGTACACTTCATACGGTTTTGTTAAATAAATCCTTGTCGAATCCTTTTCTTAGTCAGTGTAAGAACATGATTCGATGAGGATTTATTTAACAGAACCGTATGAAGTGTACTTTTTTTATATAGGAATTTTTGCTAGTGTTCGGACACTTTTGTTACCGACTGTACGGTCATGCTTGACCGCCTTAAAATATGTTGGGCGCATTCGAAAGTATTTCCCGGGAAGCCCGGTCGACCGGGAAGAAGAAAAGTTGTTCGAAAGTACTTCCCGGGAAGCCTGGTCTGTTGCAAATGGTGTTCGAAAGCTTTTGTTCGGTCGACCAGACTTGTCCCGAACTTCCCGAAATATTTTGTTTGGAAGTGTGGGAAACTGAATCACGTGACACAACACACGTGGATTGAATGCTTCGTCGGTGCTCATTTTAGCGCAATTTGAATTAGTGAATGGTTATTTTTCTAAATATTGAGGTTATTTTTCTAAATTTTGAGGTTATTTTTCAAAATATATATTTTCTTCTATGCTCCGCCATGTTTGTTTATATTTTTGTTTCCCGGGAAGATGAAATGTGTTCGGAAGTACTAATAACCCGGTCATTTCCCGAACTTCCCGCGTGACGTCATTTCCCAACTCGGGAAGTGACCGGGAAATACTTTCGAATGCGCCCAAAAATGTTAAATGTAAAGTATATTTTATGATTAAAATGTGTTAATGTTAAATGTAAAATATGTTTTATGATGTTTGAATGTAAAATATATTTAAAGTTAAAATATGTTTCACATTAAATGTTCATCTGTGTTTGTTTGTGCTTTACTGTGTATATGTATTGTAACAAAGTATAAAAAGAAGATGATGTCCAAAAATTAATTTAAGGAACAACACCTAATAAATAGGATTTATGAATGCTTGTTATGTAACACTAATATCTATATTTCCTTTCAGGCAGGAGAAATTGCCCTGGCGAAACGATTGCGTGGATGGAAATTCTTCTCTACTTCTCAGAAATTATCAAGAAATTCGAAATCAGAATCGAAAATGGACAGAAGCCAAAATTTGAAATCGTCAATGGCTTAGTTGCGCATCTCGAACCTCAGCCATTGTGTTTCATAGAACGAGCGTAGTTTAGGGCGACCAGATTTTTTTTATGCAAAATGAGGACAAATTATGCAATGTCCTCATTTCCATGAGAAAAATGAGGACAGTCTTCTTTAAAAATGAGGACATTTCTGAGGTCATAAAATTTAGAAAAATATAGCGCAAAAATGGCTTATATTAACCCCACTTGCAGCCATTAATCGTCAGTATGATAAATTTATGCTACTTATGAACTTATACGATAAACATTATAAAAAAATATTTATGTAAGCATTATTAAATTTATAATAAACATTATCATAAACTCGTACACATTACACTTCTCTTCCTATAATATAAAGGCATGCTGTGCTGTTAATTTTCATTTCTGATATGTTTTGACAAGAAAGTACCAAACTATTTTATATCTGATTCTCTTAAAATTTTTATAAACTGTTTTAATACAATTGTTACTGTTGTATAGACCAAGTTTTTATTAGTATAAACGAAATCATAACTACTTCAGATGGAAGTGATCCAATAAATAACATTTTAGAAAAGGCAATCTGAAGAATGCCAAAAACTGGCAAGGCTAGGAATAAGAATTGATCTACAAACTGAGTTATTATGATGACCTTCGAGTAGCACTATTTACTCACTTGAGAGCAAAAAATCATGAGAAGTTAACAAGATAATCTGTGTTCAGCTCCTATCCCTTATTAGCAGTCAGTTTTCAGTCTGGCTAAAAAATGCTTTTCCATTTAAAATGTTATTTAAATTTAGTTAGTTATAAAATCTAATTAGTAATAAAATAACTTTCAGCTTCATGTTACATTTTTAATTGGCGACAGTCTGGGACTCACCCTAAGAGGTGGTCAAGAGACATGCCACCCCAATTTTGATCCTCCACGAGGGATGTAAAATAGTGTTGTAGTTGATTTAAAAATAAATGTAATGAATCAAGAAATTGTTACTTTTTACGTTGTGTTGAGTTGTACAATTAGTATTGCAAATTAACAAGGTCAGCAGCATCTCTAATGTTGAAATTTTAAGTAAAGAAGGAAATTACTGAAAAATGAGGACAAATGAGAACAAACATCCAAAAATGAGGACAAATGAGGATATGAGAACTTCTAAAAGCAACTGAGGACAGCACTTAAAAAATGAGGACTGCCTCAGAAAATGAGGACATCTGGTCACCTTAGCGTAGTTGTAATAACACTTATGAACAATGAACAATATTTTTACTCAGATTTTAATGATTCAAAATATTTACCTATTTAACTGTATTTCTTTTTGTCTGTTCAAAATACAACTGATTCATCAAATTACAGAAGAATGGTTAAAATGTGCCACTATAGTCGAGAATATAGTCCTGCATCGGGTCGGGGAACCATATCTGATACGCAGTTCAAGTTCAGGTCAGGTCAACCAAATTTTTTCTCTTGCCAGTTGGGTTGAATGATTTATTTTTCGTATGGGTTGGGTTCGGATCTAGTTCACTGAAATATTTTGCTGCGGATCGGGTTCGGGTTTGGGTCGAGCATTAGTAATTCCATTTTTGATTCTGTTTAAAATGGTTTAACTACTGTGCGACAAGGAAAATGTGTATATTTTATAACTTTAAAAAGTTTTGCATGTTTTGTTAGATGAATATTTAATTTTCAGATTTCGGGTCATCAAAATTCTCTATTGCAGGTTTGGGTCGATTTTCGGGTCGATGGAAAATTTTTTGTCGAGTGCAGGTCGTTTTCCGGGTTAATTTAAAATTAATCTCTCGGATTCGAGTATGGTTTTACCCGACCCGTGCAGGATTTTAGTCAAGAGTACACCTCAATTCTAAATTACATTTTA
>CAWVNO010002131.1:0-16000 GCA_963930645.1 Salticus scenicus | reverse complement strand
CCACTTTCGAAATATTATTTAGGATACTGGCATGAATATCATGGATTATGATTTTTTCAATTTAAAAAATTCGTAAGCTATTTGGAATTTACGATTTACTTAACATGTCAGAATAAGGCAAATTTGAGCATAAACTTCCATTTTGAGGATCATAAATACATTAGACAACTTCAAAATTATATTTATGATATTTGTTTGAACATGATTGAAAACAAATATTCTAATAGGAAAATTTCGTAAATTATTCGTAATTTACGATTTTACCAACATAGCGAAATTGTAAATTTTTCATATAAATATGAATTTTGAGGATTATTGCATTGGAAATAGTAGCATTAAAACTAAACAACGGAATTGACCCTGATAAAATAAATTAATAGATTAGAATAAGATAAATATATCGAAGTGAACGGTGGATAGCCTATTAAGCGGGGGTTTCATTCTGTCACTGTATCAAACTTTGGTCAAATTCATTTCTTTTAACATGATTATACTATGTCTCGCACTAGAAATTTATGAGAACATAAATGTGGGAACTGAGTAGAGTCCACCTATGCCAACTAGTTTCATAGATAATTGTTTTAGTATTATAAAATTTTACATACATGCGTTGAAATATGGTATAACAAAAGATCAAGTATTTTGAATATTCTGGATAAATATTTGAATTCAAAAACAAATAAATAAATAAATTCCAGATTTGAATATTTAAAAAAAATTTAAGTTATATGCCCCCTGCTAACTAATTATTATCCCCTCCCCCCCTTGATTTTGCATCATTATAATTTAACAATAGAATAAAACCATATTTGGATGTTAATTTTAATAAGTTAAGCAAAAAATTTTAAAAATATTTTTATGTCTAAATTTTGAAACTTACTGCAAATGTTTAGCACTCAAACACAAAAATAGTTTATTAAATTTTAAATTATCAATGAAATCTCAAATTAATGCCCAGATATGTTACATATTTTATTTTTAAACTATAATAATGCACAATCAATGGAAAAACAAAAATAAAAATTAGTTAAAAGAAGTACACAAGTGTAAAAAATTAAAACAATAAACTGTTTTTCTCGTCTTCTTTTTTTCCACATAATTCTTAAACAAATAAACACAAAAGTATAAAATTTAGATAGCATGCTTTTTAAAATACCATGAATCGAATTTTATATAACTTTAGCATAAGTAATAATTTGAAAACTAAAAATCACTAAATTTTTCTCAAAAGTAAACTTTGAAAAAGAAAAAATTTCAGCAATTTTAGAAAAGAAAACTTAATGAAAAATGGTCATGAAGATGCATTAGAGATAGGTTATAGATGTACGTGCATCCATGTTTTAGATTAAAACAGTATATTTCTTCTTTTAGTCATTTTTTTGTTTCTTCTTTTTTCTTCATTTTTTTTCGCGTGTGAATAATTTTTTAAAAATTTTACATAGAAACATGAAAATCGGATAATACGTTCATTAATAAATTATTTATCGACGTTTTCATTATTCTGGTGATGGTCACAGTTTATACAAATTAGTAATTATTATTTTTTTCAAAAATTCCGTTATTAAAGTAAAAGAAAAGTGAACGCAGAAAGAAAAATCAGGATTTTGTTTTTAACATTTGAGGGCATGTGCGTCTTCACTTGTCTATAATGCATCATTAACATAATTTTTCATTGAGTTTTCTTTACTAAAATTATTGAAATTTTTCATTTTTTCCAAAGCTTACTTTTGAGAAAAAATAATAATTATTAGTTTAAAATTATTACTTATGCTAAAGTTATGTAAAATTCGATTAATGATATGATAACGAACATGCCATCCAAATTTTATGTCCATGTGTTTATTTGTTTAAAAGTTATACACAAAAGAAGAAAATGGGAAAGCATGTTTGTTTGTTTGTTCCTTTAATTTTGAACAGCGGTGTATTTTAAATACGTTAAAAAAAATAAAAATACAAATTATTATTATTATTATTATTTAAATAGATTCCGTGAAATTTACTTAATATTTTCATATTTCGAATCATGCGTATGCAAAATTTATTTAAATTATTGATTTTGAGTTTATAAATTTTACATACACCATGCAGTGAAATATAACAGTATAAAATGTGGTAAAAGTTTTTGAAAAATAAATAATTAATTAATTAAATTTTATTCTGTAAACAAGACAAAAAATAAAATAATAATAATGATAATAAAATAAAATAAAATAAATAAATAAATAAATAAAAATAAAATAAATAAACTTCAAAATTTAAAGCATTTAGAAATATTAAGAATCACCTCAATAACTATATTTTATTTATTTATTTATTTATTTATTTTTTAAATACTTCTCCCTGCTTTTACATTTCTACAGTGTAATGTAAAATGTAAACATATATGCTCAAATCTATATAATATTTCTCTAACGTGGATCAGTTATAATTAATTTTTATCGAAACGATACGATAGTAGTGTAATTATTGAAATATGTGAGGATAAAAAATAATATTTAAAAATGAACAATATTTAAGCATACCGACTCAACTCAATGAACTAATAAGAAAAAATTACGACATTTGTCTGCTTACATTATTTTGTGGAAAAAATTTATTTTTTAAAATTGCTTCTTTAATCTTTTTAAAGCGTCATTTTAAACATAGAAATATTTTAAAGATTATAAAGAATATGAATTATTGTCATAAATTGACTAAAAATCATAAACATAATAATTAGTATAACATAATAATTAGTATAATAGTAAATAAAATAATAATTAGATTTTTTAAACAAAAATTTATACCAAAATAAATAAAAAGTCATCGCCAACATCGCGAGAAAAATTTAAAAGGCATCATGGAAATCCTATACTATAACTGTATTGCCTACGGAAGTATGAAATTGGGTCTTCAACCATGAATTTTATTTTGAAACCTTCCTTTGAATGATCTTGGTCTCACTATTGCACCATATTAATTTGGTACTAATAATTTTAATTAGATGGGGAATTCGGTATAATATTTATGAGTTTCAAAATTTAAAAGTAAATAAGAAAAGAAAAGTGCGAAAAATTCGCATGGGTTTGCTAGTTTAGAATGCAACGCTGAATGGGGAAATTGCACATTTTTCATTTTGACTTGTAAATGATAGAGCATGAAAATACAAACATTTTGATACCATTTTTATGCATATTTGAAAACCGGATGCCTTAATAAATTAACTTTAAAAGACGTAGTTTTCATGTTGGCGCGAAAACGCTGCGTCACGTGATGAAACCTATCGTGACGTCACTATTCACGAAATGAACTGCTCGCTGAATTTCTCCCTATAGTATTGTAAAGAAAATTCGCGCATTCAGCGAAATTTTGTATTCTTTCTCTAAAAAAAATTATTAAAACAATTTGAACTCATTAAACATCACATCATTATATAAATATCACCAAGTTTCAATGATTTTTTTTTACTCCCCTGCTGTTATTAATTCAAATTAAACTATAATCGAGATAATAGTTGATCAATAGAATTTTCTTAAAGAATTTCTTTAGTATTCCAAAGATGTATCTTTTAAATAATTGTTTTGTTTCATTTTATTATGTTTTATAGATTTATTATTATTATTATTCTAGACTGAGTACAGAAATAAAATATTGGGATTGGGTAATAACTTTTAACTGAATAATATGTATATTTTCATTGCATAAATAATCTAAAATAGTATTTTCTGAATTAACCTAAATTAGATTACATTTATAATTATGAGATGCCAGTATATCTGTATATATATAGTATTTCCCCTTCGACTGTGTACAAAATTGATATTAAAAAAATCAATAAACAATAATAATAATAAATATTTATATTGCAGGCGATCTTGTAAGAGTCTGCAACCAAAGATATAGTATCTAAGCTAGAAATAACTTTTTTTTAAATACATTTCAATATTATAACTTAACAGTATTTCTATGAAAATAAAAGCTGAAGATTGTGAATAATTAAAAACATTATAGTGATGCAACTTGAGAAATTGAAAAGTATTTAAGGGAAATTATATGTGCTTATCATTCTAAATAAATAAATAAAAGAAAAAATACGAGACAAAAATATTATTATTATTATTTTATTTATTTATTATTTTCAGAATTTAGAAACGTTCTTAGTTATTTTTATAATGTAATAACTTATTTATTAGGAAAAATTGAAAAAAAAAAAAAGAAAAAGAAAAGAAAATATTAATAGAAAAAAATAAAATAAAATAAACACATGGAATATATGTTAAATGTAATAATACCGTATAAGTTATTACACGGTCTAGTTATAAATATGGATGATATTAAATAACTAATTAAAAATTTGTAGTGAATTTCAGTAATCAAACATAAAAATATATAGTATATATATATATATATATATATATATATATATTCTTAAATTCATTTATCAATGAAGCCTTAATGTAAAATCCAAGTACGTTTAGAATATATACTATAACTGGCAGTCTTCGCCCGCTTCGCTAGTCGCTAAATTTAAATAAATTTTCAAAAAAGAAAAAAAAATGAATTCTGATTTCTTTTATATCATTCTATAAACAAAACTAATTAAATAAATAGATAATTAAAAAATAAATTCATTGAAATTGCCCTAAACCTCTTTTCGGGTATTCACTGCCTACGGCAGCCTCTTTTCGGCCAGTGTACCCTGCTCTTTTGGGTTTGGGTTCTTGGTGCCCGCAGCAACGTCTTTTCTGAGCACTTCAAGCTGGGTACTTATCAGACGGCAAAAGCTGCTGCTATTAAAGAACTAAGAATTTAAGGATAGCTGTATCTCACTATCTATTGAATATACTTTAGTTTTGGCACCATGTACTTTACTGCATTCGCTCTTCCTGCTGTATTACCATTTGATTTCCATCAATACAATAAATAAGTAAATAGCAAAACATTTTCCTTTCAAAGGAATTAAATAAATTATAAATAAATAAGTTTTTATTAAACTTAATATATTTAAAAAACTACTGAAAAATTTATAAAAATTAAACTTCCTGTTTTCAAAAAAAATAAATAAATAATGTGTTTTGAAAATAACATTATTTTCGTTGCAAAAACATGAAGTAAATATTAAATACTACTGGACTCATAATATAGTCATTAATTATAAATGATTGCTCTTTTAAAAAAATATCATAAATATTTTGTAAAATAACAAGATTAAAAATTTCTGGTTAAATAAAAAAGAAAAATAAATAAATAAATAAAAAATAAATGAATAATAATATAAGTAAATGAGTAAAATATATTTTTATGCACTTTAAAATTTTAATGAATATTTTAATTATAATTAAATCTTTAATATACGTTATGAAAAAAGAAAAATTCTCACATACAAGCGTCTAAAAAATTAGAGAAATGTAAAAAAAAAAAAAATACTATTATTATATTAATACAATGCTAAAATTCTATTATGAAGATGTTTAATAATTGTCTAAATCTAAATAAAGAACAAATCTATATCTTTCAGCGTTAGCTTCTCTTATTTATTCGCCAATAAAATCGAGGTTTCTTCTCAAAAATGAGAATATGGAAAGGGTATCTATTTTTGCTAGATTATCCGATTGCCCTTTTACAAATCAAAAATCGACATTATACAAATAAAAATAGAATTCAAAATAGAAAAAAAATATATAAGGTATAGTGTAGTTAGAAAAGGTTTAAGTTATTTCTTACAAAAGGAAAAAACTTTAAAAATAAAATATAAAATACAGATTAGAACAGAGCAAACAAAGAAAGCAATAGGTAAAAGAATGTACGTTAGGGGTAAACATTCGCAATTCGTGAACTGTGACGTCAACCCCAATCACGGAGCGTTTTCAGATCACGTGGTTTTGTTTTGGTTTTTAGCGATTTTAAAACGTTAATTAAAAATCAATTTGACTTAATTTTACGATTTTGATTGGATTTTTGGGATTCAGAAAATTGAATTTATCGATTACAATTAAAAGAAAAGTGTTTTTCTCCAGAGTGCAACTTCCCCATTGTAATAATAAAATAGCGAACGAAATAAATTTAGGAGTTAGTGTGAAATACGTAAATAATTTTAAATTTTCAAATTTAATTTAAAAACATTATATGGTTTTTTGATAAATTTTAATAAACTAAATTTTGTAAGATTTCAATGCATACGCATGCAAAATTTTACAAAAAGGAAAAGTAAGTGAACTTATCTGTATCATGAAGCTGTAGCGTATCCGAAAGTTAAATTCAAATTCGAATGTAAATACAAAATACGATGAATAAGCAGGCAGTAGTCAGAAGCTTTGGGCTTTGGATCCCATGCTTACGAATACCAACTTCCTGCGCAACTGCAGATGGCCATTTACGCGTGGCGAAATTTTCTGTTGATTAAGCAATTTATTCAATAACACCCCTTTCTAATAAAGATTTTTCATAATATTCAAAACTTAAACTTTTTAAAAATTGGTATATTGAGGCCATCATAAAACTCTTTTCTATATTTTCCTGCGTAGGTCGATGCCGTAAATATTATTTGCTAAAATAATCTATCAAAATTATTTTCCATGGAAAAGGTACAAGACTTTCATCTCAAACAAGTATAACACTAAATATAAAAAAAAAAAAAAAAAAAAACAATTTTATAGTATACAAAATATATATTTAAAAAAATGTATTTTACATAATGAAAAATGTTAAAAGTCGATAACTTTGTTTTAAATTATCACAGATTTAGGGTTCACCCTTTCGTTTAAAAAGCATAGAAGATCTTTCTTGCAAGAATATTGAAAATTTTAATACAACAGCGAAAGCAATGAGCTATACAAATCGCCCACATCTTTTTTTTTTTTTTTTTTTTATTATTATTATTATTATTATATATTACTAATACACCATCCGTCGGTGGATATATACCGAAATTGAAGCAGCACATTTTGTCATTTTATATATATCTCACATACAAGGTTCCATAAATATTCGTATTATAGAAGATGAGGTATTGCTTTCCCGTAAGCTGAAACACAACGTAGCAGTGTCACCTGTCATTTGATATGTACCCGAAGTGAATCAGTAAAATTTACGTAATATCTATTTCACGTATCAGTTTTAGAGCATTTATAAATCATTGAAACATGAGCTATTGGGTTCCCTTGAATGAAATTAAATTGCAGAATATCGGTGCCTCCACTTGTCAGATAAGAACGCAAACTGATTCAGCAAAGTTTTATATGATATTAATTTTACATACCAAGTTAAGTGTATTTGTAATTATTTACATTACAAAACTGAATTATTGCCATTACGTTAACGGGATTAAATTGCAGGAGAGCAGCGCTACCAGTTGATCAATATACGCACCCGAATTAAAACAGCGTAGTTTTACATTATATCTGTTTCACATATTAAGTTTGGTGCATTTGTGCATTGTAGAAGCTGAGATATAATCTCCCCATAAAAGGGGGAATTTGCTGCATAGAAGCGACCCCTATCTGGTGGTACATTCCAAAGGCTAATGAGCACCAAAGCTGATATTTAGGTCAATATCTAATTAAATATTCCTGATATTTAGAAATTAGTTTAAAGTCTAACTAAACATAAAGTTTGTTTAAATTCCGTCCATTGGTTTGTGAGGTACAGAGTCCACAAAACTTTGATAACACACACACAAAAAGACAGACAGACTGGCATTTTCAAAGAATGTTCGAATTGTGTTCTGGAGATCTCAAGAGTGTATAAACACATGGAAAATCAGATATCAAAAATTCCCAATTATCCAACACATTTTTCTTGGTATATACAAAGTAAATAAATAAATAAATAAAATAAATTACTTTTTCGTAACTTAATTAATTAACATTTTAAGAAGCAAATAATAATTAATATCTGCAAAAGTAATCTGGAGTAATGTGTTTGACAGAATTCAACAATATAAAACTTAAATAAAATTATAAATAATTATAATGATTATAACATATAATTAAAGTTTAAAATTTTGTAATTTTTTCCCACCTTATCTCTATTACATTTCAATTATTATTCTATACTGGCATGCCAACAAAATCTGAAACTGAAAATAAGAAAACAAAACTGAAAAAAAAGGCACTTTGTCATATTCGTTATAATCACACTGTGACAGAACGTGTTACGACAGTGATACACTTCAACGTTTTTCATAGAACTAGAATTGTACGTTTTATAGATGGTACAAAGCAAACCTTTTTAGAACGTTCTAAGTAATACTATTTTTGAACGTCTAATCGAACGTTTTCTTGACACGAAACACGATTCGTAACACGATGTTTCAACGACTGTAACCGTTATTAGACGTTCACAGAATGTTCCCGTGCTACTTGGGTATAGTATAGCATGAAAGAAATTCAGAACCACATACAGTAAGACTCCGCTTAACGCGGGGGATACGTTCCATCAAAGTAGAGCGTAATGCGAAACAGCGGAACACAATTTCGGGGAATCCCCGTACTGCAGCGAGCAATTTCGGGGAATCCCCGGGTTGAGTTGAAATAAAAGAGCGCTAAATGAAACAGCGTTAAGCGGGGTCTTACTGTATATGTTAAAATATTATATTTGATAACAATATTTTTTTTTAATGAATTTTTATTTGACACCCACTCAATGTTCCAGTAACTAACACTGCCAGTATTTCATTTTATCAGTAATTGTTCTTCTATGTTCCAGTGTTTGACACTGCTAGTTATTCATTTTACCAGTTATTAGCACCCTACGCTCCAGTGTTTGACATAATATGTTAAAATTCTTATATGTAAAATATATGATTTTATTATTTTTCTTCTTTATTAATTTCTACGGGATAGATGTCAATTACTGGCGCATGCCAATCAAGGGAGCACCTACCCAACATATATTTTTTTGTTTTGTTTTTTAATAATAAGCCAAAAAAATGTTTGAATCAAAATCATAGCTAGTGTGATCTTTGCGAAACTTGCTTGAATATGGGCTAAGACCTCCTTAAAAAGACTCTCGTCTCTCATGGATGGCATTTAACCCAGACCTCAGTCTACAAAGCTGGACTTTTAGTGGTCCCTTAATAAATTACCATATTTTAATAGAAATAATCTGGTGTGTCACTCACACGACTTTCTCTTACCCTGAAATTTAATACTATAAATACAGGTTGCAAATTAAGAGGTAAGATAGCGAGTTCTGTTATGTAAACCTATGTTGAACAATTCAAATTAGGCTTCGAAAAAGTTTTATATGATATATAGTTCTGTGTGAGAGGGCTACCGCCCCCTTCAACCCCCGTTTCATTACTACACCTACAGTTATATAGAAATTAAATCTGTTATTAAAATAAAAAGTTCACTTAAAATTATTCAGACAACTTTCACACGTAACTTTCTTTGAAAATTTTCAATATTGATCAAACTTTTCCAGCAACAAACTTATATTAACTTCAAATACAACATTTTGATATCCTAAAATTATTCGTTTTTCAGTTACTCTAAGAGACACAGACAAAGATCAAACGTTCAAAAACTTGACTTCGGTAATCAGGAAGCCTCAAAACGTGTAAATATACAAAAAAAAAAAAAAAAAAAAAAAAAAAAAACAAGCGATGAATATTTAGCTTAAAAACATACATTATTTACCACACCTCTATATATGAGGAATTCATTTCAAATCCTGAACAGCTTTCCTGAAAATGGTAAAATATTATAGTAAAGCACACCCACAAACAACAAAAAAGAATGTTATCGCTTAAATATTTGCAAACCTGTATATCTTTTGAAGATGATATACAGACCACATGGTGCACCAAAATATAATTTTATAGTAATAATACACGGTCTAGCCTGAAATACATTTCCATCAATTTGCAACTATTGTCGCACTTTCATCTAGTTCTTTTGTGTAGCCCTGTAAACGAACAGTGAATGATTACCTTACCATATTCTACATGAGACATGTTTTAAGCATGTAAAAAATATATATTCGTTTCATTTGGTTTAGTGCAGTCTATAGATGTTAAACTCTACTTTCCTGCGATTTTCCCCATAGACTAATGCATTTGAATTCTCTTGGGTGTCCCTGTACACGAACCATTTGCTTGATCTGAACGAAAATTTAGTATAACATCCCTATATCATACACTTTAGCAATACCAAGTTTGGACTTTCTGCTATAATTTGTTTTTGAGATATGCTGATAACAGACACACACACAGACAGACCAACCGCTAAAAACATGATTTTTTGATTCAGGGAACCTCAAAACGCGTAAATATAACAAAAACTCACGTTCGAAAATTTGACACTAAAACAATACTTTCTCTACCTTATGGGTAGGAGAAAGTAAATATCATTGATCATTTGCCGTAATTTTCGAAAATAACTACATACGATTACTGAATTTTTCTATTTAAAAAAATGCTGTTTAATTAGGGGATTGCTAAATGCCAACTAATGTCGATAATTGATCTTAATCCCTATATCATCGTTCCTATCAGCTACGCATTGAGTAATTATTTTGCCCCAAAAATAAAATAAAGTCTGATGCGTAATTACCATGCTTGTTGCAAATTGAATTGTCTTTGCATCCTCTCAGGCGGCGCTACTAGTCGTCATTTTTCGACGCGCCGATGTATATTACTGACTAGTTAAGAATGTGATCTGAAAGGATTCGGTCATGCTTGACCGTTTAAAATATATAGCGCTTAAGAAACAGAATGTTCATTAATCTTTCAATGTTCCATAAACTCACACACATTGTAATAATCCATTTCCATAAATAATGCAAGTGATGTTCTTTTCCATTTTATTTATTCACTTCACAAAACAACATATAACGGATTCACAATAAAAACATAAATAAACGTTTAATTAACGCTATATCTTTAAACGGTCAAGCATGACCGAATCCTTTCAGATCACATTCTTAACTAGTCAGTAATATACATCGGCGCGTCGAAAAATGACGACTAGTAGCGCCGCCTGAGAGGATGCAAAGACAATTCAATTTGCAACATCCTCCCGCCCCGAAAGGTAAGTTAAGTTCAATACAAAATTTTGAACAAATCCAAATCAAATACAATTCAAGAATTAAAACCAATAAAAAAATCACAGTACATAAATAATAAATTTCACAACCACAAAATACTGAAAATAGAAATTATATCAAATACAAAAATCAATGTTACCTGGATACAATTGAAAAATGAAAACAATATTAATATTACCTTACAGGTGAACAGTTGGTTTAATTAAGGTAAGTCCCCTTGGACTTCCAAGTTACAAAGAAGTTGAATGGGTCTCTTTAACATTCCTGATGAAGTTTTTAAGGTTACAGATCTTACCTTATTGTCACGTCCTACATGTGTCTCGATTATTTTTCCTAACCTCCAAATTTGTCTTGGGGCCTTGTCATCACCTATTAGGACTATATCACCTATATTAAAATTAGAAATTGGATTAACAGGTTTTACAACATTAGCATTTCTCAAATGCAAAATATATTCAAATTTCCAGCGCTTCCAGAATTCGTTAAGAAGTCTCTCACGATACAAGTATCGTTTAATTAACAATTTTTGAGAGTTAGATTAACTTGCTATCACTAAACGGCCACTTTGTGGTGGCAATGCAGTTGACCTTTTTCCTATTAAGAAATGGGCTGGGGTGAGAGGGAATGGCTCCACAGGGTCATTATATACATAAGTTAAAGGTCGAGAGTTAATAATAGATTCAATTTCTGCAAGTATAGTTTGCAGTTCTTCAAATGTTACCAATGCCCTACCAAGAATTTTCCTCAAAATGACCTTTGTCATACGAACCATTCGCTCCCAATAACCCCCCCACCATGAGGCTCTTTCTACTATATAATTCCATTTGATACCCTTATTACCAAAATAGTTCTGTATTTCAAAGTTCTTAATGTTCGTATAAAGTTTCTTTAGTTCCTTTTCACTACCTTTAAAAGTCAAAGCGTTATCGGAATTCACAACCTTGCACATACCTCTTCTGGAGATGAAACGTCTGAATGCAAGTAAAAAATGTTCAGAACTCAGACTAGAGACTATTTCCAAGTGCACTGCTCGAGTGACTGCACACGTGAATAATGCAATGTAAGATTTGTTGTTGTCTCTTGTGAATAAGAGTCCAGCAAAATCGATTCCGACGACTTCAAAAGGTTGAGCCTCACTAGTTCTTGCTATGGGTAGCGGAGCTGTTATTTGCTGTCCTTGTTTGGCCTTAAACCTTCTGCATAGAAAACATTTGTTCAAGCAGGATTTCACAGCTTGCCTGCCCTTAATGATCCAAAAGCGTTCTCTTATTTGAGTGAGTGTGTCAGATATACCAGAATGACCTAAATTTTCGTGTTCCTTCATGATCAAAAGATTAGTAAATCGAGCCTTGTTCGGCAAAATAATTGGATGCTTAGATTCATCAGAAAAATTAGAGCCTTGAATTCTTCCCTTTAATACTATTAGACCTTCTGTTGTCAAAATGGGATTCAAATTATATAACTTAGAATCAGGAGAAACTGAATGTTTTGCCTTTAATGTAGTATATTCTTTGTTAAATTCACTTTGCTGCACAAATTGAAGCCAATAATTTTCTGCTGCAGATATTTCATTTGCTGTCAGCGCTCCTAAACGTTTTTCAGACCTAGATTTGATATTATTTAGAAATCTAAAAACATAGGCGGTTGTTCTCAAAACTCTATTCAAACTACTGTAATTCTCCAGATTTAATAATGGCATTGGAACTTCTACGTTAACCTGAAATGTTGTAACTCCATGTCTTTCTTCAACCACGCTGTCCATGTCACAGGAAAATTCCATTAGAGAGTCATATGGTATACTTAATTCTGACAACCAAGCTGGTCCTTGACTCCATACTTTATCATTCATTAAGGAATTTGCTTTCACACCTCTCGTCAATTTATCCGCCGGATAGACCTTGCCTTTGCAAAAGTGCCATTTTTCAGGATCAGTTTTTTCCTTGATTTCAATCACTCGGTTTTTCACAAATTGCTTATAATCGTTAACTGAACCTTTTATCCAATGAAGGCAAATCTGAGAGTCAGTCCAATAAAAAATATTTCTGGGGTCGAGCATAGGAAAAACAGATTTGAGATATGATCCCAATCTTGCTGAGACTAAAGTGCCAAGTAATTCAAGTCTCGGTAATGTAATCTTCTTCAAAGGGGCTAGTCGAGACTTAGAAATTATAAAACTTGTTTTGCATTCTTCAGAATTCGTAAATCGAAAATAAGCTACTGAACCATAGCATTTTGGGCTAGCATCGGAAAATATGTGTACCTCTACTGAGTTCCAGCAGAGTTCATTAAAATACAGCCTAGGAATTCCAGTGAACTTCAAATTTTTAGCTTCATTTAGCCATTCTAAAAACAACATTTCAATTTCATGTGGAACAGGTTCGTCCCACTGTTTACCATTTTCCCATACTGATTGTAATATAATTTTTATGCGAATCAAAAATGGATTCATGATCCCCAATGGATCAAATAACATTCCGCAAACAGCCAAAATATATCGCTTTGTTATAAATCTGTCCTCCGGTAATTTGTTAAATTGTGAAGTGTCAATCAGTAATTCGTCATTCGTATTGTCCCAAATAATCCCTAATATTTTTAGTTCAACATTGGATTCCTCCGGATCTTCTCGACATTCGAAATTGTCTGTCTTCCATAACTGATTAAGCTTAGAAGAGTTAGAAATCCAAGCCCTGAGATTCATGCTAGCTTCACCCAAAATGTACATCATTTCTTTAGACAATTGTAATGCCTTGTTCACATCATCAGTGCCAAAGATGAGATCATCGACGTATAGAGATCTTAATATTTCTGTTGCTTCCGGGTAGTCATTCTCAAATTTTTTCAAATGAAGCCTGATTGTTGCCGATAATAGAAATGGGGAACATTTCACCCCAAAGGGAACTCTGCAGAATTGTAATGTCCTAATTCGTTTAGCAGCATCGGAATGGAGATCGGGCCCCTCCCCATCATTCCATAAAAATTTCAAAAATTTCCTATCCTCATCCGCGATTCCTACTTCTAGAAAAGCTCGTTGAATGTCTGCGCAAAATTTAAATTAGGACCGCTCTCTAAACAATCGTTAAGAGATAATTCATCCCTGCCCTTACATGAACCGTCAAAAACTATCCTAACCTTAGAACTTTTCTTTTGCTCGCGTACTACTGCATGATGCGGCATGCAATAGCCTGTACCCGTATTGTCATTTAAATCCGACGCTACTTCCTCTATGATGCCCAACTTTAAATGTTCCTCAATAATTTCCTTATATTTAAAATATAAGTCCGGATTCCTACCAAAAACAGTGTTCAAATGAGACAAGCGTCGTCTTGCTATCTCATAATTACTGTCCAATTCCTTAACATTATTTTTCCACAACAATCGCGTTTCATATCTTTTATTCCTATAATTAGTGGTTTGCCTAAATAACTCTAAAATTTCATCATCTGATTTAGAATGTTCTTTGTCTGGATTAATTCCAATTGCCTCTAATTCCCATAAATTTTTAACCCTTTGATGGTCCAATTCCTCCTTAACAACATGTAAATGATTAACGCGCACTTTCTGACAATTCTTAAGTGCTTTAGGGTCCCTTTCCTTTCCTTGTATCACAAATCCAAATAAGGTATCTGTTGCCATTAATCGTTTAGAAATTCTCACGTTCCTTTCTCCGAGAATTTCCCCAATGTAATCCGATCCAATAAGTACATGAATTTTACTTAAATTACCCTTATCTGCCAATTCAATGCCCTTTTCTAGTGCGATGTTACGCACCCATTGTGAAGGAATTTTAATTTCCCCAAATGTAATTGAATCAACAACTACAGCCCTTAATTTAATTTTCTTATTAGTTTCTCTTACATTATGTAATACTATTTCTACAATATCATAAGTTTTCCTTTCAGTATTTTCATTGCCAAAAGTATAAATTAAAAAGGTTTCCTTCCCGATTGGTTTTAATCCCAATAAATTGCACATTTCGCGCAATACAAATGTCCTAGAACTTCCATTGTCAATAAGACACCTCAATAAATGGCATTTGGCCTGAATATTAAATACACTTGCCGTTACAGTCTGCAACAACACCGAATCATTCGGCGTGTCCTCAAGCTCTTTATTCTTATTACAAACCAAATTTAAAGAACTTTCTGACTGTATTTGTTTTTTATCCTCAACTGAGCGGGATTCATTTCTTTCTGTATTACATATTAATGAGTTATGCCAGGGAGACGCGCAATACTTGCACTTATGATCTTTACGTGAACAAAATTTACTCAAATGATTTGAAAAACATATAAAACATAATCCCTTGGCCATTAGAGCCCTTTTCTTATCATAAACATTTAAAGAACAATCATGATTCATATGTGCCGAGGAACAAAACAAACAGCCCTGAACTCCTGTATTTTGAGAAAATGAACTCGTATTTCTTTTGTTATTAAATTTAGGCCTATTATTATCATAAGAATACCTATTATGATAACCAGATAAATTTCTTTCCGCCTGAGTCGCTAAAACGGAAGCTGATGATTTAGGGGGATGATATTCGCTCCTTTTAGAATTTAAGTAAGGTTTATTGTGGCCTGCCATTTTGTTCCGAAAATTATTTTCATTTGCGCTATTATTTCTGGGATTCGCTAAAATTATCGATGCTTCTCGTATTTCTAATTCTTTACGTATAAAATCAACTAATTTAGAAATATCAAACAATTCATCTGAATTACGCTGTCTATTATAACTTAAATTTAATTCTTCCGGTAGTTTTTGTAATATTGCAGGGCATAACAGATTACTGTAAGTGCCTGTTGCTACATTTAATGACTGTAACGAACGAATTTGTACCTCAATCGCGTCGTACATTCTCCTTAATTCAGTAACATTCGCGCATGATTTCACCGGCTCTATTAATAGTAACTTATGCATGTGGGACGATATAATTACGTCACTCCGTCCAAAACGTTCCTTAAGTAATTGTACT
>CAWVNO010002130.1:0-16000 GCA_963930645.1 Salticus scenicus | reverse complement strand
TTAATGTTAATATAAAAAAAGAAGAGAAATATACAGGATGGATGACATCTACATTCATATATTTTCAATATTTGATGTACATCTCATGTGTAAGGGAAAAAATATATTTAAAAGATGCTTACTTACTCTCTTTAAAAATTCTTGAACATACGAAATGAACTAATCAGAAGCAAAAAATATAACCAGCAAAAACACACCAACAGACAGAAAATATTTTATAAATTTCTGTCTGAAGGCATGTTTAGCTAGCATTCATTCTTCTTAAATTTTCCGAGGAACAGGCATCAAACTTCACAGCATATTCAGCTTCAGATAGTAGACAGTTTATAATAGAGAAAGAATACTCACAAAATAATAAATCTATATCAAAAAAAATAAATCTATAAATTTTATCAATTTCAAATTATTAGAACATGATTAAAGTATAAATACTGGAATTTTTCTCAGATGAGAGTGGAAAATAAAAGCTGAAAATTTGCACAACTCCCTAAATAAATTTATCAATAAATAAAAACTGAATTTTAGAATAAAAGGGAAGAGACACATATACGCAATGCATTATGTACATCAAATATTGAAAATATATTATGTAGATATCTCATGTATAAGGAAAAAAATACATTCAAAAGATGCTTACTTACTCTCCTTGAAAATTCTTGATCAATGAACTAATCAGAAGCAGAAAATATAACCAGCAAAGACACACACCAACAGACAGAAAATATTTTATAAATTTTTGTCTGAAGATGTGTTTGGCTAGCATTAATTCTTAAATTTTCCAGGAACAGGCATCAATCTTCACATCTTATTCAGCTTCAGATAGTAGATAATTTATAATACAGAAATAGTACTTAACAACGATCTGATAGATTGGTATTGGAACTCAAAAAAGAAAATAAAAGGCAAAAAGTGGAAAAATTCATATTAGCAGCCAATGGTTAGCAATAACTGTTTTATTACTTCATTAGTGGCTAACTTTGTTTTTTAAGGTAAAATTTCTAAATAAAGGTCGGTAATATTAATAGAAAATAAAAACAAAGTAAAATTATTTAGTCAGTAATAAACAAATCAATTGTGTACCAAAAAATGGAATAACTGTCTTTTATAGTTAAATTAAGATTGTATACAGAGTAAAGGGGGGGGGGAGGCTTTAAAATATATTTTATAACCCTCTTAAGTGGTTCTGTGGCTGCTGAAAATTTCTGTTACTAAGTTAGGGCAGCAATTACACGATAAGGAGTCAAAAGTTTCACATCATTTTAAAAATTTTCTGTCAAGCTTGCAATTACAAGTTATCAAGGGTGATTCTGATTAAATCAATTTTCTGAACTACATATACAATTTTCTGAAACACTTTCATACTTACATAAATCCTTATTTTTAATACACACTTATAGATATTGATAAATCTATTTCATTAGAAATTAGAAGCAAGCTATTTTCATTAATATATATATATTAATATTTATTTTTTTCCCGATAAAAATCACCCCTGCAATTAACTTCAACATGCTCCTTTCAATGTGGAAAAAAAAAAAAAAAAAAAATTACGCAACATTTACATGCTACAACCACAAATGAATATTATAACTTTATTCAAAATATTAAAAAAAATTACTTTGACTAATATTATATTTAAAAACGTGAAAGATTTTCTCTTTCTTCCATAAGTAATTAAAGTTAATTCTATACAACAATCACATATATGCCATTAATAAAAATAAAACCAAAGTAGTGAAACTACAGTAATATTGAATAATGTCAATTAAAATTCTTACCTGAAATAAATAATATTTTCAAGAGCAACTGCGCAGCAATAGCAAATGCAGGAGAGCGAAATAAAAGCACACACCACACACCAAAGCTTTACAGATCAAACTCGTTCACATAATGTTAAAAAATGTCGCAAAGTAAACTCGACGTTAGCGCTTCTCCTCGTGCAGTGTCTGCGGTACCCAAATAAAAACTGTGAAAAATCCGCCCCTATTGTGCTTTCTTTAAAAATGTTATCTCTTATGGTTTTAATATAAACAATAATTAATTCTATCCCTTAATGAACATTATAGATGTGATTATTTACTTGAAGTTATTAGCGTACATTTGACTTTAAATACAAAATATGTTAGATGTTAGCTAATAAACAATCACATTATTATTAGTTAACATCTAACATATTTTGTATTTAAAGTCAAATGTAATGTACGCTAATAACTTCAAGTAAATAATCACATCTATAGTGTTCACTCAGAGCTAGAATTAATTAGTGTAAAATATAATTTTTTAAATCGATCTTCTAATGTTGTAAATTGTATTGTAAATACGAAAAAATTCATGTATTAGTAATTTAAGAAGAAATGTTAACGTATGCAATTTTTAAAATTAAAATTTTGGTTAAAAAAAAAAAAAAAAAAAAAATTGGAAAAGTAATCGCTTATAAAAGATGACTTTATCATTATCTCTTTTATTAAAAAAAATTATATGTCATGTTCCATAAAATCAATCAGACGCAGACGAAAACATTCTCAAAAATTTTATCTTCTAAACAAAATATATTTGTAATCGCTTTATAACCAAATCTATAACTAAAATAACATTTAGGAATGATAAAATAACATTTAGGAATGAACAAATATAATAAAAACTAACTTTTTCTATCCTCATAACAAACCAAACAACCGAATTCAAAATTCCATAGATTATATCTTGATCCGCGTTTGTAATGATCGATAGATGGCGCTCTCTGAACTGCAGTTTTTAGTAAATATAATAGATACGTGTATTTATTATTCTTCTTTCTCCGCCATTTCATCATGGAAAATCGATTGCATAATATGATGATATGCAGTTGTGTGATAATTTCACCTTAGTCCACCAGAGGGCGAGCATTTCATTACAATCGCGGATCCGTAATGAATGAAAATTCAAAAGATTAAGATTTCAATAATTTTATAAATTGTAAGAAGTATAAAAAAAAAATAATTTTTAAGAATTGATTTAAAATATATTACTTATCTTAAAATACGGGGAAACATGCGAAATATGAATATTCTAATAATACATGAAATTTTTCGTTTAGTTGTGCATTCGTTCAAACACAGTTAAATTTTAAATATGGAGCATCACGCGAGTAAACAAATTCTACTCGAGCATGCGCAGTTTCAGCCTGAGTAGTTCATGTACCTCCAACACGAGATGGCTTTGTCATCGATCAGTGACGTAACTATGACGTAACCATGACGCAACCATGACATAGTACGCTACCCATTGCTCCATTGTAATGAATACGCTTACTCTGTAAAGCTTTGCCACACACCGACGACCCAACAGCAATGTAATTTGTAATGAATCCTAAGATCTATCACGCCAAGCTGACAGTTCTCGCCGTCACAGAATAATTCGCCAAACGAGAAAGGAACAGGAAATACGGATGACGTAGGTGTAAATCACTTCCGGTTAAAGTTCCCTGCATGGACGTACACTATGGACCGCTCACGGTGTGTTATCAGAATGGCCCCATTTTGGTCGCTTTTAGAAGATGGCGCTCGCATCGACTGCCTTTCCACTTCAGACTTGAAAGAGCGCTTTAACGCGAGAATTAAATGAAATAATGTTAAATATCTCGAACAAAAAAACCTATATCCGTAAAATTTTTGCTTTAAAATATAGCTAATACAAATGTCTAAAAATTGATTGCTGGAATTTTTGAAATTCGGTCCCCAAGGGGGGGGGGGGGCGAAACGTGATTTGACATGCGTTAAACGTGATTTCACATAATCCTATATAACTCAAACAAAAAAACAGATATACGTGAAATTTTTGCTTTAAAATATAGCTAATACAAATGTCTAAAAATCGGTTTCAGGAATTTTTAAAAATCGGTCCCCAAGGGGGGCGGGAGGGGGGGGCAAAACGTGATTTCACATGCGTATAACGTGCTTTCGCATAATCCTATATATCTCAAACAAAAAAAATAGATATACGTGAAATTTTTGCTCTAAAATATAGCTAATGCAACTATCTAAAAACCAATTTCTGGAATTATAGAAATTCAGCCCCCAGGTGGGGCAGCAACGGGGGGGGGCTATGGAGCAAAAACTAATAGAAATACAGTTAGGCCGTTCAAAATTTGTACAGATAGGTTTTAAAGGCCTGCAAGACGAATGGGGATATTTTCGATTGTGTAAAGTTATTAGGAGGGGCAAAAAGGGGGGACAAAAAATAAAAATAGTGTCAGATCGTTCAAAATTGGTACATAGAGGTTTTCGATACTTACAAATCGATTGCGTATATTTTCGAATTTGTAAAATTATTAGGAGGGGCGGTAAGGGGGGTGGGGCCGTAAGGGGGGGGGGCTATGGGCAAAAACAAATAGAAATACAGTTAGGCCGTTCAAAATTGGTACAGACAGGTTTTAAAGGCCTGCAAGACGAATGGGGATATTTTCGATTGTGTGAAGTTATTAGGAGGGGGGAGGGGAGGGGAGGGGGGCATAAAATAAAAATAGTGTCAGATCGTTCAAAATTGGTACATAGAGGTTTTCGATACTTACAAATCGATTGCGTATATTTTTGAATTTGTAAAATTATTAGGTAGGGCGGTAAGGGGGGCGGGGTGGTAAGGGGGGGCTATGGGGCAAAACAAACAGAAATACAGTTACGCCGTTCAAAATTGGTACAGATAGGTTTAAGGGGCCTGCAAGTCGAATGGGGATATTTTCGAAAGTGTAAAGTTATATTAGGAGGGGCGAGAAAGGGGTGGGGAGAGGGGGGCAAAAAAATAAAAATAGAGTTAGATCGTTCAAAATTGGTTTATAGAGATTTTCGATACTTACAAATCAATTGCGGATATTTTCGAATTTGTAAAATTATTAGGGGGGCGGTAAGGGGGGGGCTATGGGCAAAAACAAATAGAAATACAGTTAGGCCGTTCAAAATTGGTACAGACAGGTTTTAAAGGCCTGCAAGTCAAATGGGGATATTTTCGATTGTGTAAAGTTATTAGGAGGGGCAAGAAGGGGGAGGGGAGAGGGGGGCAAAAAAAATAAAAATAGAGTTAAATCTTTCAAAATTGGTATATAGAGGTTTTCGATACTTACAAATCGATTGGGGATATTATCGAATTTGTAAAATTATTAGGAGGGACGGGTAGGGGGTGGGGCGGTAAGGGCGGGCTATGGGCAAAACAAATAGAAATACAGTTAGGCCGTTCAAAATTGGTACAGATAGGTTTTAGAGGCCTGCAAGTCGAATGGGGATATTTTCGAAAGTGTAAAGTTATTAGGAGGGGGGGAGAGGGGGGCAAAAAAATAAAAATAGAGTTAGATCGTTCAAAATTGGTTTATAGAGGTTTTCGATACTTACAAATCAATTGCGGATATTTTCGAATTTGTAAAATTATTAGGAGTGGGGAGAAGGGGAGTGGGGCGTATACACTATGGACCGCTCACGCTGTGTTATCAGAATGGCCCCATTTTGGTCGCTTTTAGAAGGTGGCGCTCGCATCGACTGCCTTTCCACTTCAGACTTGAAAGAGCGCTTTAATACGAGAATTAAATGTAATATTTAGCGGTTTCAAAAGCACTGATACATATATATATATATTTTATTTTTCGCATCATCCCCCACAAACACTAAAATACCACATGATATTAAATAATCACACATTCTGTAAGATTATTTTGTATATGGTTTTAAAAGTATGAAAAATTGTAAAAACGTTTATCCTGATTGTGTATAGTTTTAATAAAGCTAATAGAAATAAATGACTTTTATAGATAAATTGTATATCATACTATCTGAATGAAATGTTTTTTTTTTTTTTTTTTTTTTTTTTTTTTTTTTTTACATTTTCACACACCGTATAAAATAAAATACTTTAAATTTTCTTACTTTTTAACCATTAATAGCAAGCAACTAGATTCAAGAATTTTAAAAGCACTGATACATATGTATATATATATTTATTTTTCGCATCATCCCCCACAAACACTAGAATACCACATGTTATTAAATAATCACACATTCTGTAAGATTATTTTGTATAAGGCTTTAAAAATATGAAAAATTGTAAAAACGTTTATCCTGATTGTGTATAGTTTTAATAAAGCTAATAGAAATAAATGACTTTTATTGATAAATTGCATATCATAGTATCTGAATGAAATGTATTTTTTTTTTTTTTTTTTTTTTTACATTCTCACACACCGTATAAAATAAAATACTTTAAATTTTCTTACTTTTTAACCATTAATAGCAAGCAACTAGATTCAAGAAACTAGAAAAATTCATCAATTTAATAGACAAATAAAGCAAAATTCCCTGTGAATAAATTTAAATAATAATAATATCAATAAATAAACGAATCCAATATACACACACACACACATATATATATATATATAAAACCTATTCAGATATTTCACAGGAATAAAGAATATAGCTATGAAAAAATTTATTTATTTATTATTAATATTATTTTTTTTTTTCAAAATCCAAGAATGAAAGCATTCATTATATGTAAATATATCTATAAATATAACCAATTCGCTCCCCCCCCCCAACCCCGAAAAAAAAAAAAAAATAGACGAAATAGTATAATGAAAACATAAACATATGATATTTAAAAAATAAATATGAAAATATGAATTTTCATAATTTAAAACAATGAATGTATTTTAAAAATCAGAATTTATTCCAGCATTTCCAATTAAACAAAAAAAAAAAAAAAAAAAAAATTGCAAAGTATGTAAAAAAGACAAAATTAAAAAATTTATTATGATTTTCTTACAAAGGCGGTGCTTTTCCCTCTTCCGAGACTCCAATTGTTGTCGAGCGGTTCTGCGCTCAAAGCTGAGTGACGGGAAGTGCCTGGGTTCGATGCCAGGTCGCGCTTGTTTACTTAGTCATTCAGAGTTTTCCGTGGTTTTCTCCGAAAATTGCGTGCATACGGACTAGAATCTCTTAGAAAGACCTCCCCCCCCACGGAGGGCACTCCCCTTCAGACGTAGGACCTACAGTAGTCAATCGACCTTATTCCCAAATCCAATAAATCCATAAACCGAAATACAGCACTTTTTCCCTTTTATCAATATTTTTCATTTTAAAATTTGCACTTTAAAGAGATTTTTAATCTGTATTATTTACTACTCATTTAAAGCAAATAATTTATTCAAAAAATAAAATTAACTTATATATATATTTAAATATGCGCGATATAAAAATCAATGTAATGAAAAGCAGAGTCAATCGTTATTAATTTGAGCATTCCCTTTCAAAAAGCTAAAGGAGCATTTTTTATTAATTATTTTATTTATTTATTTTTGGAACCAAAGCCCATAATACTGTATGGGAAATTTTTTTTAATTCTGAATATTTTCTTCTAAAGGATTCGAAAACTGCTTTTAGGTCATTCATTTGATTTTACAGCTTAAAATCAATGTTGGTGTTGGAGATTAAAGCCAGCTGACTGCATTAGGGTGCATGGCCTGGGTGTGCCCACCGTGGCGGTCCTTCTAAAGGGCTTTTGTCCACAATTACGCAAGTTTCAGGAAAAAAAAAAACGCGCAAAACTCCGAACAGCTAGACCGATAAGCGCGATTTGTGATCGAACCCGACACTTTACGTCCAACAGCATCAATAAGTCAATTTTTGAAGAACTGGAACAGATTTAATGGTCGAGAAATTTCTGAATGGGCAAATGGAATTATGAAAAATATACTGGATAATGTAATTCTATGAATATCCATCTTTGTAACAAACAGTATGATACCACTGTTTCTTGCATGTAAAATAATATTCTGTTCCTTAACAACATTATAGCTGCCTGGTACTCATAATTTCTAAAGTATTCTCTCAGCTTTTTAATACAAGTTCCTATAGTAAGATTTTTAATTAAAAAATATCATATTGAAGCTTAGAGAACATTTTTCTCTTTCTAGAATGCATTTTTTTTCTACTTGTGCAACAAGAATTGGGAAAAAAAAGAAGGGAAAAAAAAACCCCTGTCATAACAACATAATTAAAAAGTAATGGTTGGGTTTAAGGCCGACTGCCTGCGCTAAGTTCCTAGGCCAATAGGGGGAATGCCCTCCGTGGGAGTCTTTCTAAGGGGTTCTAGCCCGCATTTACGCGAGTTTCTGAGAAAACCACGGAAAACTCCTAACGTCTTGGTCGATGAGCACGACCTATGATCGAACCTGACATTTCTTAGAAAGTAATAAAAATTACTTAAAAAAAATTGATTCAATTTATAAAATCATGCTTATCTTAGGTAAGGTGACCAGACATCCTCTTTTCAATAGGACAGTCTTCTTTTTCATCGCTCTGCCCTCTTAAACGAAACGAACATTACAGGACTAAAAAGTCCTCTTTTTTATGTTTTTTGTCCGCTATCCTCTTTTTTAAATGAAAAGGATTTAGTCCTTAATTTCAAAATTTTTGCAAAACTGGGAAGCTTAATCGGCTGTTCGCTGTGTCGAGCGGTGAACACTAACTTTTTTCTGCGTTAGGTTCGCAAAAAGAACAACTTTCTAATAAACTTGCCAAAGTATATTATGGTTTATGTCTATTCAGATTCTTCGAATCATAAAGAAATAAAAGTATTCTCTATATTTGTACGATTCTTTGATCTAGAACACGAAATCACTATTGAAATTGTCATAAAATCATTAAGGTGGTGGTACTCCGGCTGATACGCGGTCGGTTGACGTGTGTTCTCACTTTTGCATGAATAATATTCTTCATAAAAATAGGCCCACCAGTGATCGAGAGGTTCCGTTCTCGAAGCTGGTCTACGTGAAATGCTGGGTTCGATACCCGGTCGCGCTTGTTGGCTTAACTGTTAGGAGTTTTCCTTGATTTTCTCCGAAACTAGCGTAAATATAGGCTAGGATCTCTTAGAAAAACCCCACAGAGGAGTCTCTTACTCACGTCTAGAACCCTAGTGCAAACAATTGGTCTTAATGATAACACTACCACCACCTCAAAAAAATATGCAAAAGTTAGTTGAATTCCTTTTATGTCCTTCTAGCAAAAATGCTCCCACAAAGCGACTGTTTTCTTCAATGAACAAAATGTAGACATGTGAAAAAAATCCCCTTTATATACCTACTTTAAAAACTTGTTAACTACTAAGACTAATTTAGCTTATACAGTCGGTAACAAAAATCTCCGAAAACTAGCAAACATTCCTATGTAAAAAAAGTACACTTAATACAGTTTTGTTAAATAAATCCTTGTCGAATCTTGTTTTCAGACTGACAAAGAACAGGATTCGACAAGGATTTATTTAACAAAACTGTATTAAGTGTACTTTTTTTATATAGGAATTTTTGCTAGTGTTCGGAGACTTTTGTTACCGACTGTACTTGTGAAAACTTTTTTAAAATGTTGACAAAGCAAGACTTGTTTTTAAAACAAATCGTTAGATCTGTCGAATATTAATTTTATTTTAACATTTGCCAATTTTATTTTTTCTTTTATGATTATAATTTTAATAAAAAAAATGTCTACCAACTTTTTTTTTTAATCTAACTACATGAAAGTACCACAAAAAAAAAAAAAAAAAAAAATGTCTATATCAAAAACTAATAATAATAATAATAATAAAAAAAAATCTATATTGTCCAGTGCCATCTAAAAAAATTAGGAATCTTTTTTTCTGGTATCCGTATATTATTAATTTAAATTAAGGTGTACTGGTCGAAATTCATCATTTGAGATAAAAATGTTTCCACCACTTGCGGTTGGTTGGTTGGTAGGGTTTTACGTCGCACTAGTGCTGCGCAGATGGGCAATTAGCGACGGTCTGGAACTCGCCCCTAGTGTTGGTCCGGAGACATGCCATCGCAATTTTGTTCCTCCACGGAAGGGATGGTTCTCCCGCTTCGGTGACCACCAGAGGTACAATTTTTGATGGGAACATGGAGGACATTGCGGCCACGACAGATTTTACGTGCACCAGCCAAGCCACCATTAGTGTACACGACGGTCTTTGGCCGGCTCGAGTACCGAACCCACAATCTTCCGATTACGAGGCCTGCGCTCTACCGACTGGGCTACCGCGGCCCCCAACACTTGTGTAAAGTAGCTTTTAAATCTGTTTTTAAGATCATTTTCATTCAATTTTGTGTCCCCTAAAATTACCTCTTTTTCAAAATTGAATGTTGTCCATTTTCTTATAAAATAAAAGTATTTAACATTATGAAGATTAAATAACGTAATTTTTTATACTGATGTTTTATGATTATGAGAAAATTATACCTTAAGTGCATATTTAAATCAGAATATTGTGTAAAATTTGAACATTTAAGAGAAATGTAATATGTATATGCTTGGTTACAAATGAAACGTATACCGTATTAAGAAGTAAGTTTTATCTGACATTTGTTGGATGTCTTTGACTCTATTTTTTCACAAATATGCTCATGCTATAATATGCATGATTTACTTATTTATTTATTTTTTATATATATATACATATTACATATATATTATTTTAGGAGGGTAGGGAATAGCTCGATACATCGACGAGATGACATGGAGATTAAGTGAAAAGCTAGCTTTATAAAAACAACTTACCTTGAATTTAATACTCTAATTTTTACATAAAATCTCTAATTTTCAGCTGGAAGAACACTAGCTTATAAATTATGAAATATGAATGTGGCACTGGTGATGAATTTAATTAAATATAATTTTTCTTTAAAATCTCCAATTTTCAACTGAATTTAGGATTTTTTTGCTGTGACATCATAATCATTATTTTTAATTTTTGACCAAACCAATTAAAAATTTCTTTTTTGTTAAAAACAATACATTTCTATAATATGGTAATAATAATGATAATAATATAACGTGATTCATCATCTAACATGAATTGGAAGTTAAAAGATTGGCAGTTTGTAAAATTAATTTAAAATGTCAATGCAAAGTGGCATTAAAAAAAAAAAAAAAAAAAAAAAAAAAAAAAAAAAAAACATTTTAAATTATTTTTAAAATATCTTAAAACTCAGTAATTTTGAAATGAATTGAAAAAAGTTTGACTGTGAACTCATATGATTTTTTATCAATTCAAGATTTACAATTCAAGATTTTTAAAATACTTTTTTTTAAAAGCTGCAATTAAAAAAAAAAAAAAAAGCGTGATTTATAATTTAACATGATTTAAATTCGTAAGATTGCAAGCTCGCATATATTAGCCGAATAATATGAAAAAAGGAATACTGCTAGCACGCAAATTTTAAAATCTTAATGCAAAGTGACCTGAAAAATTACATTTTAATTAATTAAAAAAAAAATAAAAAAATCTATCAAACAGAATTTTACTAAGAACCATCCCAATTAAATCAGCCTTTTTTTTTTTTTGGTATAGTAATAGAATATTTATAAGACAACAATTTTATCATTCAACAAAACATTAAAATCAATAGCTTACATTAGGTTGACTAAATAAACTTGGGTTCTTTTCATCTATTTCTTTGTTTTTTTTTCGAACACTTCGATATCCAGAGGTGCAACTCGGTGCGTAACAATGCGACATTATGAAAAAAATCCAATATTAAAAATAAATTAAAAACAAAACTGAAAATAAAACTAAAATTTCGTCTGCGCACAATGCTATTCTACGGAAGTAGTGGACAGTCAGAGAACACATACGACCCCTAGTGGCGAACGAATAATAGCGACCATTTCGGGTCCATTTTGGGGGAAGGCCGCCGTTGGAGAAAACGGTCCTTCTTCTCCAAGTCCGTGGTTTCCTGTATTCTGTAAAACTCCTCCCTTAAATGGTGGTAGTCCGATAGCATGGTGCGTATTTAAGCTGAAACTGAACTGACTCACATTAAAATGGTTATATTGCTTACTCTTAAAATGCTTTCTAATTATTTATTTGTATGTTAGCTTTTTGTTGTTTAGTCCATTAATTAATGATAACAACATAGGGCCCTAAAGAATGTGGGATGTAGTTAAACAATAATAAAAATTTAAATATGAATGCAGATCTAACCGTAAATACGAATGAAAAACAATACGTGCGTGAGGAATGCTTAAAAAATTTTTCTAATGAAGATAATTTAATTGTGCATCTTCGCATTCATCCTGAAGAAAAATCATATGTGTGTGAATTATGTTTCAAAACATTATCTTTAAAGAGTACACTAAAAAATCATCTTCCACTTGATACACGAGAAAAACCATATATGTGTCATAGGCGTAGCCAGCTTTCTGAGCGGGGGGGTGCCCAAATTTTAAACTAAAAGTTACAATATGAATACATTATGAACATAGTGCGCGTATGTATGCATGTGTGCATTTTAAAGTATGTATAAAAGTTACACAAGTTAACACATGTACGTTTTAACATATAAATTAAGTAACTTTCTCTTAGAATAAATAACTAGACTTGACGCAGAACAGAAATATCAATATTTACACAACGTTAAAAATGCCAATGTAAAAAAATGTTAAATGCAGACTGCAGTTTCGGCATTTGGCTTCCTTTGAAATATCATTTGATAAAGTTTGAACTTTCAGAGTAGTGCCGCTATCTGTTTAACAGAAAAGGAACAGAAGTTTGAAAATTGATTAAAACAAGGAAAGAATGTTGCATAAAAAATATTGAATGGTGTCCAATATTTGGTTTCAGTACGAAACCAATGAACGTTAAAAGGTTAATTAAAAATCTTAAGCCTTAAGTTATAAACGAAAACCTAAAAACTAAACTACGGAAAAACTTATACTATGGAACTTAAATTGCGCACACAAAGTGATAAAGTAGAATCATAATGATATGTTTATTTATAATCTCATTTCATTTCTTTTATTTTACAAGTTAATATATATATATTATATATATATATATATATATATATATATATATATATACATAATATATTAAATTAATACAATCTTGTAGATACTTTTTTAAAATTATTATTTTATTCGTTCCCATATTCATGAATAGCATTTATTTTCTATATTTTAAAACATTGTTGTATTGTTGTAGTTGTGATGTTAGTTTCAAACAGAATAGTACAAACGGGTATTGTGATCGTAGTAAAATTAAAATGATACTTATTAAGAAGATTGTAATAAACTGTTGTGTGTACCATAATATAAAAATGTGATGTGTGTAAAAGTCGCAAAAATAAATGTATCGAATTGGGGAAAGTGTAGAAATACGCCACAGACCGGACCAAGAGCTGACCATTAGCCAAATAAATTTACGAATTTCCACTGTACATAAGAATTCCATGAAAACTTGCATAAAGTAAAATGAAAACATTAAAAGGGACGCATACCAATAAAATTGCACTGAAAATCCCTGTAAAGTAAATGCATCAAAATGGAGGGCAGATAAAAAGCTAATGTGGTGTCTCACTATCCGACCGTGCACTGGGCATCAGCCGAAAATATTGTCTAGCAACCACCACAATTCAAAATTGCATACATAATCGAATCCAGAAACATTCATTAATAAAATAGCACGAAAAATCATCATGACATAATGTCGGAAATTTTCTACCCACACAAATAAACGACTTTGCTATTTAAAAAATTAAAAGACTAAATAATGGAGTATATTTTGCGCATACCTTTCTTTGATGTTTGTATTTTTTGTGTTGTCTTGAGCTTCCTCTTCAAACTCTCTCTTTTTCTTTGGTTGGAATAATTATCAAGTCCTTCACATTTTTGCACATGATTCCAGAACAGTTTTCGTTTCTTTAGTCATTCAATATAGCTTTAATAGAATTATACACCTTCTTCTTCAGATTCAGGATTTTCAGGAAAGAGGAAACTGTTTTATAAAATTGTACGAGAAGGAATCCGAATAAATATTTACACTGTAGCCTAATTTTAAATAATTTTCTTTCTTTATTAATTACAAATACAAAATCGTCTGTTCATAAATACATAATTTATTTTCAGCAATAAATCGTTTGTCAAAGTTCAAAAGTAATGCAAACGATTATAAAATGTTTTATTATTATTAAGTTTGAGTGACAGCTTTTAAATAAGGTAAAAAAATTAAATAAATAAAATGTGGCATTTAGTCACAAAAATAAGATATTGTATACTTGACAGACCATTTCTGAGGTGCTTTAAAAAAGTTGAAAATTGTTTTAGAAACAATTTTGTTTGGCATGTATTTTTATGAAGGGGAAGCCTCAGCATGTCTATTGCATCCTTCCAAAACCCTCTGTTTGATTACTCTACCTGCATTCTTAAAACATTTACTTAAGGCTTAAATTAAAAATATTTTTAAAATGATTCAAAGAACTTTCCCCCACAGTAAATTTTTTAAGAAAAGTCTGCTTATGATATGATTAACAATACTAATTTGAACTTTCCAGTGTTGTCTTTTTTTTTTTTTTTTTTTTTTTTTTTTTTTTAATAGCAAATAAGACAGGCCGACGAAGAAATTTTTTTCTTCAGGTTGATATGTTTTTCTGATATATTTTTGGATGCTGTTTAATGAAAACCTATTTAAAAATTTCCCTTATTAAAAAAAAAAAAAAAAAAAAAAAAAAAAAAAAATAGAATTGTTTGAGCTTAAAGCTCCATTTTTTTCGACTCTCATCTAAATTATTTCCCTGAAAATTTGGGTGATGTGAGTGAAAAACAAGGAGAGCTGTTTCATCAAGAAATCCAAGAAATGGAAAGCAGGTATCAGAGACGATACATTTTCAACATGTTAGCAGAATATTGTTGCATATTGTATACAGAATTCCCCACACGCACACACACAAGACCCTCAAGCCTTGCACAAGGTAAAATGCTCTAGACGAATTCTTCCGATTTTCATCATTACTTTGTGAAAATTTCTTACGTGATAGGAAAAAAAATAATCATTTCTGAATTCAGATTATCAAAACACATTAGAGACACCCAACGCAGTACATAAAAAATTTGAAAAGTACGATTTCGCAGACCAGTGTAATCGTAAAAAAATTACCCGATAAGTTATTATGATACCAGACATGCATTCAAATCAACAATTACTAAAAAAATTATTTTTGCATTCAAAGAACTTCAAAATCTGAAATTATCGCAAATATTTAGTTTCGAAAATTCGACCCCGTAAATAATACTTTCTGTAACTCATGGTAAGGGAAAGTAATTATCATTTTTAAACGTTTTTACTGGGCGCAATATAATTTGGTATGAATGCTTTTAATCGAACCTAACTTTTCTTACAATCTTTTGTACGAAAATTATTTTGTATCAATAGATTATGTTAGCTTCATTATGTTTAGTTCACTTTAAAAATGTTTTTGATATGTACAACTAGAAATTTTGTACTTAAACAATAATGTATTTGAACTTTTTGCATGTCATAGTATACGGATCATTATGATATAAATTGAATATGATTTTAGACTTCCTGCCAATACCTGCTTTTGAGTTATGCCCATGCAGACTAACCACAAGAACCTGGTTATACAAATGAGCGGACCTCAAGACATAATATTGTAAAAACTATTTCATATTCAAAAAATTGGACCGCAAATCATTACATTCTCCAACATGTATGGGTAAGAGAAAGTTAAAAAAATGTTTATTAAAAATAAATGACAAAAAAAAAACTCGACTCTCAGTTAAGGCCACGAGTAAATATACTAAATACCACGTTAAATATACTAAATCATTTTATCGCCTCTTTTCCTGCTTTTGGTTAAAGAAAAAACAAACCACTAATTTCCTTTAATTTTTTTGTTTACCAAGAAAAGTTACTTTGCAAATTTTTGTCAGAAATTGGCAAGTAAATTTGGATGAGCAATTTATATTATTCTTTTAAATATATTTTACCACCATGTTTAAGAAAATGTCTTTCTATTGCATCAAATCATTGGTATTAGTAACAACAATTTTTCTTTTAACCTTCAAATCTTTTTTTTCTTCTGTTTTCAATATGTTTTTGTTAAATATACTGAATGTATGTGCGTGAGCGAGAGGGTGCCCGGGCACCCAGGGCACCCCCCCTGGCTACGCGCATGTGTGTG
>CAWVNO010002129.1:0-53019 GCA_963930645.1 Salticus scenicus | reverse complement strand
GTGGTATTGAAAAAAAAAAAAAAAAAAAAAAAAAAAAGAAAGAAAGAAAGAAATATGAATTTGAAACTGTATCTGGAGTCTTCCATTCCCCTTTAGCAAATAAATTATTCATAAATTTTATTTGCTAAAATATTAGTATGTATTCCCGTGTGTATTCACTCGGGGAAAAACGGCCATATTTTGGTAAAAACGTCGTCTTTTCCCAAAATGAAAAGGAATAACTTTTTTCTCCCCAATGATCACTCTGTTCTATATATGCTATACTATATCTATGAGTTCTATACGCAAGCGAAGTGTGACTCACTAACCGTCTGTGCAGCCAAGAAAAAGATGTCCTATGTTAATTGCCCACTGGATTTTTTGTAAGAAATTATTAAATATCGAGGAAATTTATTTCCCGATTTTAATCCTTATATTTGGGTATAGATATGTATTAGTTATTGCGGGTGTTAGATTGAATTATTTTGCTGTCAAATTGACAAAATTTTAATTTTAAATTTCAAAACTCTGTCGCCCTTGGCTTTATTATTATTATTATTATTATTTGGCGATCATCTGCGTAACACGAAAATATACATGCCAGATGTATGCATTGTACGAAATGTAATATGTATTATTCATTGTACGTATGTATGACATGTAATATGTATCTTACGAAATATTGTTTCATATTATTCCTTACTCTTTTAATATAAGTTGTTAAAATAACCATGATTTTTTAAAGGAATTAAATATTTTCGCCAGGTAATTTGACGATATTCTTTTTTTTTCGCCAAGGATTACAGAAATGAAATCTATTCCGCTGCAAAATATTAGTATCTTACATCAGATATTTTATTTAGACATTTGAAAACAAATTTGACTTCAAACTATGATAGAATATTTATCATTTTCCTTTTAATTAGTATATTATTAGTATATTAAAATTTAAAAGCATGGTATATAAAAAGTTTTTTTTTTTTTTTTTTTTTTTTAAATCTTATAATTATTCTTATCTTAATCCTCAATGTTTCCCATCTTTATTAACTTGAATTTACTATTAAAATTTTAACATACTCAAAAACTTCTCATCACTTCGTTAAAATACACTAAACTTTTCCAAAATCTTTCTATTTAAAATGATACATGTATTTACTTTAACTGTCGAATATTTCATAAGATTTCCAATTTTAAAGTTTTAAAATATTTATCAAATTTACTAATTTTTCTGGTTTAGCCTTATTGTTTTCCTTTTTAAACCTACAGCTGTTGCCCTCTTTAAAATATTTAAAAGGATGAAGTCATTTTATAGTAAAATTATCCATTATAGCATATATTATATTTCACTCCTCCATAAAAATTGATTTTAAAATCGTCTGTTTCTTTTATACTTTTATTTTAATAGAATTTTAATAGAATTTAATTTATATATTAGTCATTTTAGCAATTTTATCCAAAGTAGCATTAGAAATAATATATATCCCTTCTCCATTAAAATTTATAGGACCCTACAATAAAATTAATTTGTGCTTAATATCAACACTACGAAAATTTTAATCAATCGCTTCCAAATTTTGACCTAAGTTTCAAATCTCAACCCTGTGGGTTTTTACATCGGCTACAATGTTTTCGTCTTTGTTCGTAAATAATAATTTAACTGTACTAAATAGTTTACAGCCGTATAATTCAACGTATAACTTAGTCACAGCAACGCGTGGCCGGGTCTGCTAGTATATATATATATATATATATATATATATATATAATGACTATTTTTTAATACTTAATATTAATTTTGATTTTTATTATATTTTATTTTATTTTTAGTGATTTTTCATTTTTAAGAAAATATTTTGAAATATCTTTGGGGAATTAGAAAGTTGCAAAAATGAAATTAAATAAAAGAGAATGTGATTATTATTATTTTTTTTTCCTTCTTGTATGGTGCTACAATTTAGAAAATAATTATAAAATTTGAGTTTTCATCTTCAGCAGTCACCGTAAGCTTGCTCTTATGTTAAAAATACATATTGAACTAAATAAGTTATACATATATATATACACCCCGCGACAAAAAAATAGGTACAAAGGGATTTTCTTTGATTTTACATAAAATAATATTATCTAAATTGTAGTTATCATTTATTAATATCATAAAATATTACCGGACTAATTCTTGTTTCAAGACTAATTTAGAAAAGTTTTCTGACAAAAGTTTTTCTAATTTAAGACTACACACCGCGACAAAAAGTTATGAACAAAGGGTTTTTTTTTAATTTTTCATAAAATAAAATTATCTAAATTGTGCTGATCGTTTATTATCATAACAAAATATTATCATATTAAAAACATATTAAATATTTGATTCATATTCAAAAAAGTCATATTTAAAAAAAAAAAAAACACCTTTGTTCCTATCTTTTTGTTACGGTGTGTAGTCTTAAATGAGAAAAATTTTAGTCTAAAACTTTTCTAAATTAGTCTTAAAACAAAAATTAGTCCCGGAATAGTGTTATTTTATGACAATAATAAACGATAAGCACAATTTAGGTAATGCTATTTTATGAAAAATCAAAGAAAAAACCTTTTGTACCTATCTTTTTGTCGCGGGGTGTGTATATATATATATATATATATATATATATATATATATATATATATATATGAAATTTAATTTAACTTCAAACGTACCTTAATTTTATTTCTAGATAGTTGTTATTTAAATCATGTTGCCAGTACGTTAAAATGACACGAAACACAAAAACAAAAGATTCAAACAAGCAGTGAGTGAATGAACAATTGAAACCCATTTTTTAATTCGGAATAACTCAGAACGGCGAAAAAAACTCGTCATGGGAGACCTTTTTCACCGTTGAGCACCAATGTACGGTTTCGTTTGCTAGTGGCTATAATAGCAAATTACTAGCGGACCGTTATCATACGTGAAAATAATTGAAATTAAATAGGAGGAAGAATGTGAATAAACTATTTAGTTTGAGAAATCAGATAATCAAACAAAAAATAAAAAAAAGGCAAGAAACATTTCACACAGGAATAAGTATTTGTATCCACATAGATTACAACAAGTAAAAAAAAAAAAAAAAAAAAAAAAAAAAAAAACTTTAGTTGTTCATAGCGTACGAAGAAAAAATGAATCATTCAAACAACATGGTCTTAAAACAACTTTAAATTGAGTCTAACACACATATATAAAGTGATATATTTCCTTCATTTCAAAGAAAAATATTTTAGAAATAAATCCAAATGTATGTCTTACGATACTGAAATAAAAAATAAAGATATAAATATACCCAGATTAAAAAAAAGAAAAAAAAAACCTTTCTTCAATAATTTTTTTATGTCTAACTTTACCTTATTTTTTATCTATATCAAATCTTTGTTCTTTTGTTTCCCTTTTTTCTTTATACAGAGCAATTTTACGGGCGAAATCAGGAAACTCTTTGTACGCTTTTTCTTCTTTTCCATTTCTCTTTCTTTAATTTATGTAAATACACTATCAATAACGTCAAAACTTATTATTAATAATTATTAAAAAAAAAAAAAAAAAACTTACATCCTTCAAATTATTCGATAAACTTTCAAAATGAATAATGCGAGTTTAACATTTAATCACTAAAAGTGAAGTGATAATTAAATCTGAAAATTATGTATTTTTTTTTCCTATTAAGAAATGGAGCATATTTACCATTTATTTGCAGAATATTTTAAATAAGTTTGATCTCACGATAGTATAGAAAAACTCTCTAGAATTCTAATAGAAGTTTTTAGAACTCGCTAGAAATGGGAACTAGAATTTATATAATATAAACTATTTCTACTCAATTTTTTTTTCTAGATGTCAGTCGCTGCTTTATATTTTTTCAGTATGATAGCTGTTAAAAATCTGCTTTCATAATAATTATATTTTATTCTGTATATATATATATATAAAAAATTTTTAAAAGCGAAAATGTGTGCGATATAAAATGATATAAAATTAAAGATTATTATAATATAACGTAAAACAGAGAAAGCTAGCGCTAAAAGCTTTTTAGCTAAACAATGTTTTTATTAAATAAGAAACTTTTAAAACAAGTATTTATATATGTGAAATTAAAATAAAAATTTTGAAGATTAGAAAAACCAACAGGAGATTTACAAACCAATGCGCAAAATTGCTGTAAAAGGAAATGTAAAACTTGAATATAGGAATAATTTAACAAATGAAATGAAATAAAACCCCAAAACACACAGAAGTCTTCATCAGGGAGGCCCTTCCGTGTAGGAGTTAAAGACAAGTTTCTAAAAGGATAGTAGCAAATAGCCAATAACATTGTTTAGCTAAGCAGCTTTTAGCGCTAGCTTTCTCTGTTTTACGTATTATTATAATAAATTTTTAATTTGTTTCCCCCCCCCTTTTCTTAAAGAGCTTTAAACCTTTTAGTTAACGATCTTGACTGTAGGATTTCTTTACAAATACTTTGTACCTTTCATATGTTCACACAGTTTAAAAGAATTCGCATTTTATGCAATAATGATTGTGATTTAATTAACTGTCATGTCTTAACCTATAACCGAATGTTTCAATGTTTTCCTCTTTCGATCTATTTCAGATCTGTTAGATTTCTATTCTGTTAAAGGTGGTTTTCTGTTTGGTGAGAAGTTGGGGGTGGTTATTGGCTATTTGCTACTATCCTTTCAGAAACTTCTCTTTAACTCCTACACGGAAGGGCCTCCCTGATGCCTCCCTGATGTCCCCATTTTAATGTATCTAAAAAAAGTAGATTTTATTTTTATTTTCCTTTTATTTTTTCTTTTATTTTCCTTTCTTTTCTTTTTTAAATATAGATATCGATTTTAAGTTAATTTTTGAAAAGTTTGTCTAAAGTTAAAAATTGCATTTATCAAAAGAAATTTATATTAAATATTTAAAAAAATAATTCCATTAAGTTATTTGGACTCCAAAATATCTTAATAAAGAAATATTGATCATAGATTTATTTATTTATTTATTTATTTTTTATTTTTATTTTTATTTTTATTTATTTTTTGCTACCAATTCTATTCTTTTATAGAATGTAATCATAAATTTAACGGCGATTTTACATATTCTCAGCTGAGATTTTGTAACAGAACATGCAGTTAAGCTCACCCATATTTATAGCATATTTCAAAATTTTTCTTGTGTGTTATTTTACCAATTGTTTACATTTGTCAGAGCTTTAAACTTGTACAAGTTTGATTGTATAAGAAAATCAGCGATTTTATTTCAAACTAATGTTTTCTATGAAAACACCCCCGGGGAAAAGTGTGACTTTGAAATAATTTTTTGTAGATTCTAATAGAAATTTCTTTCATATAATGAAATATTACAATGAAAGTTCTTTTTTATTTTCTCCCTATCGTTCGAATAGATTCTTTTTTACATGCTTATACATTTTACTTTATTTTATAAGAAATTTTATAAAATTGGTTTTGTATAAAAGAGTCGTTCAATAAGAAGAGATTTTTTATTTCTTATAAAAGTTTCTTTTTTATAAATAAGAAAAAAGTAAATATAAAACATGTTTGTTTCAGTAAAGCAATATTGTACATTTATTGTTTAATTAATAATGTGGGGAGCAGAAAATTTCCTATGATTGAGTTAGTACTTTTATAATTTTAGTTGTAAACGTAAAACCACGTTTCTTAAATTCTCATTGCCTTATTTGTAAAGAAACATAATTCTTTATATTATTTTCAGATTTAAGCTAAATAGAATATCTCGCCGTACAATTGCGGAAAAGTATTTTATATAAAAATAATAGCATATAATCAAAACGCATTATTATTTAACAATAGTATAACATAGATTTTGTTGTTAAATAAACTGTTCTAAATGCGCCGTTATTTTTTCGCATATAATTTATGTTATTTGAAAAACGACACAGTTTTACCCTCTCCAAAATTCTAAATAATTATAGAGAAATAATAATTATTTAAAAAAAAAAAAAAAAAAAAACAGTGTATGCTTCTGAAAAGATTTGTAAATGTAAGTTAAAAAAGATATTTTTATTTAAATCAATATCTATTTTTAAAATATTAATTCTTTATTATCGTTCATAGAGAACTTTTTATTTAATTAACCCTTTCATATGCCGTGGGAAGATTACTTCCTAAATACATGGTCTTACAGAATACATCCATGGGAAGTGCAATTCCCATTCTAATATATTGGCCGTACTATTATAACGATGGGAACACTAATTCCCGATTCCGTTTTGTGCTGCTATCTATTGTGTAATCGATTGAATAGAACTATTACATTTGTTTTGAAAGTTTGAAAGCCTGTGTGAGATTTGTTCTCTGCTATGACACCAGTTTTGATGTCACATTTGTACTGCTGAACGATTCTACTGCAAATGTGAGTAAAACACTGTTTTTATTGTAATAATACTTCCTTATTTCGTATATTTCTCCCCATTTTATGCGAGTAACTATCTAAATTGAATAATAAATAGTAATTAAAAAATGATATTATTTGAATAAAGAATAATTCATATTCAGCAAAATAAAATATATTTCCTTAAATATTATTGTTTTTTTGTTAATAAAACATAAAAAACTGGTAAATATAAAAAAAGAGAAATAAATGGCCCACGAAAGGGTTAAAAGATGCAAATATTGTTACGTTATATTTAACGTATAATTTTTTTTCCAAATGTTTTTAAGCGCATTTTTAGAAAAAATCTGTCCAACAACATTGTGCTATCTTTTCTTTCATTTCTATTCTCCGATTTATTATTATCTATATATTAATAGGCATCAAGCATAAAATTTGTTGTCCCTTTTTAACATATTAATTATGGGAGTAGAGATTTGAGAATGGTATCATTCGAAAGGTATGGTTAGCCGGAAGGTGCGAATACAAATATTATTTTCTTACGATGTCAAGAAGGTATTTAAAAATACATTTATTTTTTATGCATTTTCCCCCATTTTTCCCTTTTATACACGAATTCCTTTACATTAAAAAAATACCTAAAAGAAGAAAGTTGTTGAAACTGGCAATTTCATAAAGCTCAAATAAAACCATAGACACAGTAATTTGTATAATGTAGCATCACTATACGCAAGCGAAGTGATGACGTCACTGTCTGTCCATGGAGCCATGAAAAATATTTTCTATGTTAATTGTCCATTGGATTTTTTGTAAAAAATTATAAAAAAATAACGGAAATTATCTGCCGATTTTAATTCCGATATTTGGGTATAGTTCTATATAAGTTACTGTCTACATGTGTTTGATTGAGTTATTTTTTCCGTAAAATTGATAAAAATTTAATTTAAAATCACAAAACTCCAGAAAAAAAAATGGCAAACTTCCAGTTTCGAATGTAAACATAAACATTTCATTTCAAAGGGCGTTATTTAAACAATAAATATTCAACTAATATAATAAATAAAAGGAAAATGGATTTGTTACTAACTGCTGCATGTATAAGTAGACGAGACGATACGGAAAAAATTCCGATTTCCGTTTTTTGCTGAATTTACATGTTTTGAGCTTTCTTTACGTTTCAATTGACTGAAATTGGCTACTTATTTTTTAAAAAAGTGTCTTTATTGCTAGCTTTTGTGGGTAGAAGAAGCAAGTAGAAGATACACAAAAACTTCTGATTTCCGGTTTTCGATGAATTTACACGTTTTGAGATTTCCTTGCATTTTAATTAAGTGAAATTGACTACTTATTTTTATTTTTTAAAAAGTGGATTTATTATTCTTTCCTCTGCATATATAAGTAGAAAATATAAGATTCAGAAAAGTTTTAGATTTTCGGTTTTCGATAAAGTTACACGTTTTGAAATCTCCCGAACTCAATTCGACCATTTTTGAAAAATATCTTTTTTTTTTTTTTTTGTTCAAACACTGTACTTTATGAACCAATCGAATTAATTTAACAGAATTTTATACTTGGTTGGGCCTTGGTTTGACATGGTATCTATTAGTTTCTGAGCTGTATCACACAACAAGGGGCGTTTTCGCGTTGCGATTTTCTCTCATTTCAGGAAAGGCTAACATCTACAAAGAGAAATAGTTATATTAAGTAAAACTCTGCTGATTCAGTTAGAGTGAATATCGGCAAACAATTACCGCAGCTGTGTTGCAATTGCATTCCGTTTAGGACAAGGCAATAACTTTGCTTTGCCTCGCTTTGCAAAAAATATGGTCGAGTTTCGACCACTGGGCGATACTAGTTATTATTATTATTATTTATTTATTTATTTTGTGTGTGTGTATTTTCTGACCGGTGTCAATTAACTTTCTTGTTTTTTCACACCTGTGATTTTGTTGTATATTCATGCTATTTTCTTTAATATTTAATTTTTCCTCTTTTTTTCTTATGTAAAATTGCGGTGGAATATTTTACTATTAGCAACAACAATTGTGAATAAAAGAAAAAACATTTCTGAATTACAAGTATGAAAAACAAGATGGAATGAAAATCATCTGGCACCTAGCAAAAATTGCACGAAAAATAGTTTAGTTAATAATTATGTGATCTCAGTCTCTTTTAAAGTTTCTTATTTTAAATATGCATTTTAAGTTTTATAAGTTTTAGCGGCATAAAATGATATGTTATTTTATATAAATATTTTAAATAATATGACAATAGAATATTGTCTGTTTTAATATTGGTATTCCAAATCATGAATTGCTTTAATACATAAACCAGCGTTTGCCTCTCATTGCCTAATGTTTATTGATTTATTCAAGGATTCATTAAGGAACTTCACGAATGTTACAAAAAATAAAGATTGAAAGTATCAACATTCCTTTGCTAAAACTACCTTAATAATGCAAATAGAAATAAATTGGGCGTGTTAATAAAAAATTTCATTGAATTTTTAATTTACACCATTTGTAGTTTCTCTGGTTACAAAAATATCATAAGAAATTACGATGCCAGTTTCAAAACCAAGCATTAATTAGAAAATTTAATCAACAGATTTAGTGGCTTATAAGTTTTTATTAAAAACAGGAAGATTTTAATCGATCAGTGTTACTTTTTCCTCCTGAAAATGAGCTGCATAACTCATGGAAAATTTTTTATGAAATCATTATTAATCAATGGCAGTTAAATTTTTTGTTTACAGAATTCTTTGCATTTTTCTGTTAGCTCTAATAATAAAAATGTAATTTTTATCTTTTAACAATTGTTTTAACAATACTTGCTAATATTTTGATATGTTTCCTTTTGACATTATTTTAGTTTTTTGAAAACTACCGTGAAGATTGTTGGTGCCTATACAAAAGATGATAGATTGCAACGATATGAAAAGCATTAATTGCTTTCCACTAATTTTGATTTTGTTGCGGTTTCTTTGTTTAATTTCTGGATGAAAACTGTTACGCTTTGTTATTGGTGGTAGTTATGAATAACTATGTTTATTGAGATAAAGATTCATCTTAATTACCATAATTTGTAACAAATGTAGTTATTAAAGGTGATAAAAGAAACTATTTCATTTTTATTATTTTTTTTATAGATCTTAGATATAGATGGTCTTACTTGTTATTGTTCCAGAGATAGGCAATGCTTAATGAGGAAGTAAAAGAGCAATTTCCTTTCATACATATAAGCATTAACACATTCAAGAAAGCAGTCATTATTCTGTTTTAAACAATAAATTTTGGATGCAATTTAGAATTAAATCTGAAAAAATTATTTATTTAGTTCTAGCTATAAAATATTATTCACTATTTTTGTATTCTATTTAAGAGTATTGTTTAAATAAATCCCATGAAAAAAGAAAAATAGATATTGTACTCGATTAAGGGCTACTTACGTAAGAAATTTATTCACGATGCATTTAATACCCCCCCCCCCCCCACTTTTTTTTTCTGTTAAATTAAATATCTAAGCTAGTGAATACTCTTAAAATCTTAAGGCTTTTTTTTTTTTTTTTTTGTTCCCTTTAAGAAGAAATTTAAGAAACACATATTTGTTGAAAAAAGTAAAAACAAAGTACATTCAGTTTCACAGTAAAACATTTTCTGTAAGAATACACAATATTACTGAGGCAACTTACTTTCCACATTCACGTTGAGAAATGTTACCAACTATTGCTGTGTAACAGAGACGTGTTACACAATTACAACTGGTAACATTCCTCGACATGGTTGTGGCAAGCAAGCTGCCTCAATATTTTTTACAGTGTTTCAATTGTTCATAAATCTTTACCAACTTTCATTTAATAATTTTCGCCATACATTCAAATGCCTATTCATATCATGAATTAATAAATAGCAATAATTTCTCAAAACCAATTTAAAAGAACTCTTTTAGCGTTTGTCATTCAGTTTTTAAATCCTTTCAATTTAATAAATGACTTTTTCTTTCAATGATTTTTGCGAAAAATTATAAATAGAGTTGTAAGAGTTTTAATAAAAATTTGCATACCGATTCCTTCCAGAATTAGTATCTCCTGAATAAATAGATATGGGAAACTATGGTTACAATTAAAAGGGTTTACATCAGCATGACATTTTTACAATAAAAATAATTAGATAAGAAATATATCTATGCTTTGAAGTATATCTAAGAAGTTCTGTCTGGTTTTCAGTTGATATTTTACAAACAAAAAATATTTTAACATTAAGCTGAAATTTAAAAAATATATATATTATGTGTAAAACATAATTTTGCGCTTTCTAAAACTGAGATAAAATTGCTATAATAAAAAATAAAATAAAAATAAAGTAAAATAACTTATTTTAAAGGCGTCTCTGAAAGAAATGAAAAAAGAAAAAAAATCATAACTTTTGAAATACATTTAAAAGCTACATTATAGCTGTTTGCACCAACATATTCGTATCCATGTAAACATTTTCTTATAAACTCAAATAATAAATAAATAAAAATAAATAAATAAATAAATAAAATTAAATAAAATTAAATAAAAATCAAGTAATTAAAAAAAAATTAAAAATTAAAATTAAAATTAAAAATATTCCCGAGAAAAAATTGTCACATGTTATTTACAGCTGACTTTCAATTAACCGAGAGGACTGTAAAACGGCTAGATAACTGAAAATACCAAATAATCGATTTTATCTAAATTTTTTAGGAGCCGCGGTGACCTGGTCGGTAGAGCGCCAAGCTCGCAATTGGAAAATTGCTGGTTCAGTATTTGAGTTGAATTAAGACCGTCGTGTGCATTACTAGTGATCAGTGCACTTAAAATTCGCCGTGGCTTCTGTGTGTATTGATTAAAAAAAAAAAAAAAAAGTTTTCGACATGTTAGCGTGTAGAAAGAAATTCTTAAAGAAATAAGCAGGTTCTAATCCACGAATGCACTTTATTTAATTAATATTCAGTAAGCATTTGAATAAATCTCTTTTTTGTGCTACAAAAATTAATATTCTTGAAAAAATCCTGTGAAATGGTTATGTTTACTACAGAAATCAAAAAAAATTTTTTAAATACACTAAAGACTATAAATTTCGCTAAATCAGGAACGACCGAATATTTTGAAGTCTGAATGGAATTTGAATTCATCGAGATTATTGTCAGGGGTTTATGGAATTTTCAAGGTAGTTCTGCGCGAGAAACCAATGTATCATTACAAAATTTCTAGAATTAGACACCTATTGAGGTTAGAGTTTCCAAATTTTGTAAATCGCTTACAACGATTTTTCGCCACATTTAAATGCCTAATCTGACACTAAGGCAAAGCCCACCTTTGTGGAAATGAAAAAACTTTCATCTGTTTCCACTTCTACTGTAATACCACATAGAATGTAATACGTAAAAGGTATAGGCAAGTTCTAGTCTACAATCATCAACAATCACTCTTCTTTTTTTTTATAGTCTTGTAAGTCATTTATAGAAGTTTTGAAGAATTTAGTTCTGAGCTATAAACCAATGAATTTTTAGTTAGAGCTTCAAAACTTTGGCAACCCTAAACCACAAGTTTTCACCAAATTCAGACGCCAAGTCGCCAAATTCCACGCTGAATCGCTAAATTCGATGCCAAGACCAAGCATCTACTGATAACCGCGAAAGGAAGATCCCTGGCGTCATCTGCGCATGGGTGAAAAGAACTGGTCCATTTATACAATAGGAATGTCTGTAGTACTTAGGGATGTGTTTGTTTATAGATATGAAAAAATTATAAAATCACTGATTGCATTTCTTTTCCTTCTTTGAATTGATTCTTGAATATCTGGTTACATAAATATTTCACGATTAATTAAAAGAAAGAAAAACTGATAATATTATAAAGAGATAGTTTTAGATTTCAGTATAAATATTACTCAATTAAAAATAAAAATAAAAGTTTTGTCAGTATTTTGAAACTTTTGATGTGTGTAACATTAATTTAAAAAACATGTCAATTATTATTTACAAACTAGTATATAACCCCGTTAAAGATGACAGAATGTGAAATCAATTAAGGTAGTGAATCAATGAATGCTTTGCCAGCTTCGCTGGTCACTATATTTAAAGGGGACAAATGTGCAAGTTGTACCTGGCGGGACTAATGTGAAACTTCTACCTCACTTGACTAATGTGCAAGTTGCATCGAACGAAGAAACTATTTAAAATGACGCTACTTAAAATTGGATGTTGCTTTAAATATTTGACACTTACTTTCATTTTAATATTTATTGTCAAAATTCTTGAAGAAATAATTAAAATTCTTCAAACAATAACTTCTCCTTCCAAAGCTTCTTTATCGCAAAACTTAATGACATTATGTACAACTCGCTTCGGTTCACTACGGATAGGTTTAATCCGAGAACAAATACCATATGTATGATCCAATTGTTCCAATATAAACAAACTGTTATACAGAAAGAAATAAAATAAATAAAAGAAAACAAAGTAGGAGTATTAATGATTCTACTCATAACAGAAGAAACAAGAATAATAGAAAAATTTCCTCTCTCTCTTTCTTCTTCCTTTGCTGTGCATCCCAGAGAATGAGTGGAATCGTCCTGGCACTTTGCCAACGAGGTATCAATCGTCCGCGGGCGAACAGTACGCTGGCTACTAATTTGCGGCTTGGCGAGAATAGCGATAAAATTTTGTGGCAAATCCTGTTTCAGGATAGTCATAAACCCTTTCTCAATTTTAACTGAGTTAATTATTTTGGTAAAATTTATCGTTTTTCGCAATTAATTTTTTCCAAAGAGAACAAAACTTGGCCACCTGTATTCGAATCATTTTCATTGTACTCTAAGACGTGCATTTGCCAATGAGAGATTCTATAAAAAGTCGTGGAGTACTATTCCTGAAGAAACTAATATATTTGATTCGGCGGTATATATAAACTTATTATCGTGACTTTTTTGGTTGGAGTAGTAGTTTTTTTCTTGTTTTGTTTTTGTCTTAAGGAATGTTCGTGGATTGGAACCCGTCTGTTTATTTTTGAATTGGTCACCTCACGCAAAACTGTCAATATTTTCATAACAATATGTATATTCCTATGATTGTATAAGGAAGTCATGTGCTGTCCACATCAGATTTTTTTTTTTTTTTTTTTTTTTTTTTTTTTTTAAATAATAAATGAACTGAAATTCTTTATATTTATGATAAATGTAAGTTGTATAAATTTAACAAAATATGTGGTTAATTTTTTGCTCGAATTTGCGTTCGATGTCTGGTATTTTATTTATTAATTATAAAAATAATCTTTAATAATTAATTATCATTTTAAAATAATATTGATTAAGTAAAACTAAAAAAAATGGGGGGATTTTGGGGGCAGTGGAAGGGGTTAAAATTGGGAATGTGTTCCAAAGGACGTCAAAAAATAAGAAATGATTTCACCGGGAAAAACTAAAAATTGGAAATACTTATTGTTACACATATCAAGAAAGTATTGCTTGTTTATTATGAGAAAGAATGTGTTTTGTTTAATGCAATTATTCCGTTAAAAAATGCACCCAAAGTGGCAAAAATAGAAAACATTTTTGGATTCATCATCCTCGAAAACATAAAGCTTACTGAAAAAAGAAAAAAAAAATTGTTTTTCAGATTAGTGGTATTTGCAAATGAAAAATATAACAATATTTAGCCATAGCAAAATACTGAAGAGTTAAAATACACAAGCAATCGATTAACCTTCTCATTTTTAGAATTTTATGATGATTTCATATAAATTATGTATCATATTATCCATGTTAATATATATTATATAAAATTCAATGCATTCCAAAAATTTTAAGCAAATATTAATTAGTACAGTAATTAACAAATTTTAAAACAGAGACGATTAAAGTTAAACAAAAGATATATCTTTTACAACCAACTAAGAAACAAAGTTGAAATTTCAGGAATAACATCATATTTCTTAAAAAATCCTCATTGAAACGATATATGACTGCTTTAAAAAAGAAGTTCTTTTTGCCCTCGATGAGAAAAGAATTATGACTTTTATTCGAGTTTATATATTTGTTTAATATTATTAATGCAGTTTTCCTTTCCTTTGAAAATATAATATTACATTCAAAATATTTTATTAATTATAGAGTACAACACAAAGCAATATAAATTTTGCTTAGAAATGGAAATTCTTCCTTTAATGAATTTTAAATTTTATGAGCAGTTAAAAAAAATATTGATTATTTATTTTTATCTTTAAATCGATAATTTATTTTAAAAGTCGCATAAAATTATCACATCATTCATTATAGATAAAATCATATGTACATTCTTCTTTTGCGTTCTTTAAAGGTAGAAATTTAATTAAATGCTCGTCATGGAAATACCGACGAAAAAATTCATACTTTTGTACTAAGGAAACATTAATTAAGTCTTTTTATTTTTAAATTGTCATCTTGCTTTTGTGCATTAAGTATCCCTGGAGATAAATTAAGGAAAATATGGCATTTAACTTTGGAAAAAAAAAGAGACTCTGAGTTTGAGAATATTTCCTTGCAGTTAACATAAAAAAGAAAAAGGAAGATGTGCAATTAATTAATGTTTTAGATTAATAGAAATGAAATTCATAATTATCTGCATTAAAATTGAAAATTTAGTATATTGGTTCATTCCAACTTTCAAAATGAACAAAATATAGCCTTTTTCATTCTGAAAGTTTTAATTATTTCTGGCCAAAAATTATTTTAATTAATAAAATTTATTAAAATTCGTACATTTTAAATATATATTTTTGCTTGTTAGAAAATCGAAATATATCTCTCTCTTACCACTATTTAAAACGCTTTATCTGAAAATTTTTGGAACAAATAAATCCGTTCAGTTGCTTATATATATATTATACTCCATATTACAGTATTTGTAAGTGTATTAAATGTCCAATACTTTTTTAATTAATAAAGTGAACAAAGTTAGATATATGTCTTCTTCCTTATTCAAATTCGACTCAAATAGCGCATTATGTTTTACTGACAGAAATAGAGTAATAATTATTTTCAAAATATCTGTTTATTATCTGTACAATTATATTATTCTAATACTCTAATTAATTTTTATTAGCGTTATTTTCGTATTTTAATTTTTATCCAATTGCTTGCTACTGTTTCCACGGTGATATTCCTCTTAAACCATTTTTTGCTGGTGTTGCGTTCGCACAATACCAGATGTAATTGCGTTTAACAGTTAACTAAAAAAAGATATTTTATATTAAGTATTGTTTTTAAGTAAGGAAAGGATAGATGATTATTTTATTACAGAAAAATTTGATCTGAAAAGTAGTTTTATTTTTAAAAATAAATTTCAAACTTGAAGCACTAATCAATCCAAAACTTTTGAAAATCTTCATATTTGAATAAGTTTACATAACTTGTAAAAAAAATGGTTTATAATAAAATAATTTATTTTGAAGTCATCTGTAGTTTTTGCTGTTTTATGCTGCCTTAAGGAAATTTCCGTAAACATTTATTTATATTCATTCAATATTTTTATTCTACTGAAGTTGTACAAATACAGCACCCTGTATTTAGTAAGATAAGACTAATTTTAACAATTTTATTTTAAATTATCGTTATATACGATCAAAATAATGAGTATATTACTGTTTGTATTTAGAAAAAAATTATTATTTCTAGTTTTGGCGGTTAATGGGTTGATTCAAGTTTATGTGAAATGTTGCACGATTTTACCATGTTAAGAAAATCTTAAACTGTGAATGACTTACGAAGTTTCCAAGTTAGTTGTCAATGATAATTATCCCAGTATCATAAATGATACTTTAAAATTGATTTGACATCTTTACGGTAAGAATAATCCGCAAAATGCATGGTTATGTGAAATTTCGTGTCTTTCTTCCATGCTAAGTAAATTGTATATGTAAAATAACTTCCGAAGTTTCCAAATATGTTTGGTAAAACGAATAGGTTCTTACCAATATTATAAGAGGTATTGTAAAACTGGTCCAACCTCTTTACGAATATTTGTTCTTCAGTTTCCTTTCAATCTTAAGATTCTTCTTTTATTCACCTTCAGACAGTAACAATAGTGTGATTTCTGAAAGAAATTCTCCAAATTTTGAATTTTTACTTTATATACTATCCTTATAAGTTTGATAATCAAAGTTTACCCGATCAGTATTCTTATGTTATTTAAAAAGATTAAATAGCAGTGATGATAGATATTTAAAAAGAATTTAACCAAACTGGAGCATTTATATCATAATCGGTTTGCTTACACTTACTTAATTTTAGTGCTAAATATAGCCACATTTTACCGAATGTATTATATTTTATGCGACTATTTTATAATTTTTGATAATACCCAAGTACATTTTCTGCAACAAAATTAACACAGACAAATTGTTTATGTAATCTCCATCTGTACTTATAAAGTTAGGAGATAAAATGTGTTTAGTTGTTTAGAAACATATTTGGAATAATTAAAAAACAACAATACTACAGGAAAATTATAATTGGCTATTAGCAGTAATGAGTAATGTATTCCAATTACTTTTGTATGACATTGGGTATAAAATTTATGTTCTATTCTTTATTTTATGGAATGTGTTACCATCTGTATCGTTTTTTTTTTTTTTTTTTTTTTTTTTTTTTTTGGGGGGGGGGGGAGGGGAGGGTAGGGGGTTTGTATATTGCTTATTTAAATAGCTCTTAAATATTCTAAAAGTTATTTGCAATAGAAATAATGCCATGCATCATTTTAAAATCATAATTTATTTATTCGTTGCGTTGCGTATTTTAAATATTACGCTTCAAAACTTTGCTATAAATATTTTATATATTGTTAACAAGCATTTTTATAGCTACCATTTACAGACAATAACTTATCAGAGTCATTTTATGTTGTTTTATAAGTGAAATAAAGATATTACATATTCGAAGTTTAATTAAAAACTACTATTAGTAATATTAATACCTCATTTAAATTTCGTGCCATTCACAGTAGATAAAGCATATTAATGTGTATTTCAAAAATTTTATCCGCATTTTAGTATATGATCTTATTTACATGAGATAAATATACTTATAAATTATATTTTATAAAGAAATAAACTATATGTAAATAATTTTTGGGGGTAAATTTAATAAATTTTTTACTATTTTTTATGTTTGTTATTCAGAGTTAATTCCATTTTTTATTCAAGCTGTTATGCATGTTATGTCCTTGGAAATAAGGATTTCAAGTGCTTTATGTACAATGGAAAGGGCAGGAAACTTGGATGCGCAATTTTCCTTTTTTTACCTTAACTTTTGCCGTTTTCTCTTAGACATTTTTTATAGATATTAAAAGACATTTTAAGTTAATATATGGTTTATTAATTTAATTATATAGAGTAATTTTGATAAATAATCTAAAGTCAAATAGTAAAAGTCAATTTTTAAATAACATTTGAATTGTTTTTGAGATTCAGCAATAAGTCTCAATCACAATTAAGATAATCCTTATGTTTACTAAGAATTCGTCCATCGAAACGTGCAATGTAAAATACGCAAATCTGACTTATTGTGGAGTGGAATATAATGGATATCAGCCAATCTTTTGAAAAGGGTTATTTGCTGTTATATGCTTATGTAAATATTGAGCCTACTTAAATATTTACATGAGTAACTTGAATATAATATGGAATTCTGACCAACAGAAATGCAGATTTCTGTATTCGCTTTTGACATAAACTGATATGTTAAGTTCGTTGTTACATATATGACATATAATGCATTATCTTACAATACGTAAAATACAGTATATGTCATATTTGAATTAAATAAATATTTTTTATTTATGATAAAATGTATTAAATTCGTTACATATACTGTTTTTTAAAATAACAGTTTACTAGTTGATGTACGATCATTGTTCCTCGCATTTCTGGTATTTTCTTCTGAAAGAAATTATTGGCTGTAGAAAACAGTTATTATTTTGCTATCAGTTCTATTACAGTATTAGTTATACATTATATTTCTCTTCAACGCATTCATTTATACATTAAGTACAGCGAAATTTGCAAGATATAATAATAATATAAATAACTTTAAATTGAAGTAAAATAACATACATATTTTTTAAAGTTAAAATTATCATTTCTGAAAGAGCCTAATATGACGATAATGATCTACTTAGACTACTTCAATTAATTATAACAACCATCTTTGATGTGGCCCTGTAAATACGTAAACATAAAATACATTAACATGTTTTACATAATAATATTTCAATTTCATTAATATATACGAGTTTCATTCGAAATAATACACTTTCAGAAACCTTTGCCATTTGAAAAAGTAGTATATTAATGGTCACTTGTAAATATTCGTGAGTTCAAATTGCGAAACTCATATTATGTTCTGAATCAAAATATTATTTCCTTTAGTTTGTATATGCAGTATGTCCATAAATGAATGTCCCAGTTACAAATTTTAATAGTATCAACTATAAGCGCTGTAGAGTGTTGGTTCAAGGTCACAATTAAAGAGTAGTTCAAACAGTTTTAGATAAGCGTATGCGCGAGTACTGCTTTGTTATTTTCTCGTTTGCAGCGCCACATACGCAAAATGGCGACTTCTGAGCGTAAAGAGTTTTGCGTTCTGCAATTTGCTAAAAGTCAATCTGTAATTTAATTTCAGTTCAACGTGCGTTTCGTTTAAAGTTTAAATGTGATCTCCCATGTGGCAAAAACATCCATCAATGATATAGGTAATTCGAAATGACCGGATGTGATTGTAAAGGAAGAAGCACGGGACGACCAGATTGTGGGAAGCACGGAGTAACCCTAACAGCACGCTTATGTGTAATACATCCCCAGGATGTCCCTTAGACGTACTTTCATCCATAGGATATCCTGAGGATGCCTTATGGATGAGATGTGCTGTTAGGGAAGAAATAATTTCTTACTCCGTGGTGGGAAGAACTGGACTACAGGTTGGATGTGTGCCGTATAATAAAGGGGCTCAAACTGAATACAGTAACCGCCGCTTAATAAAATCACTGTTTAATAAAATCAGCTGCTTAATCTGATCAAATCACCAGGACCGGAATCAAACCAATACAAACAATTTTTAAAGCCGCCGCTTAATAAAATCAGCATCACCGGATAATAAACTCAAAAATATCTCCTCAGCAGCCAAAAATATCATTTATGCATAAAAATAAATAAATAAATAAATAAATAAACTCTTTCTTTTAAAAAGAAAAAGAAATGAAAACACAACAAACCCCCCGTTATCGCTCATTGTTGAAGATTTTACACTTGCAGTACAGTTACAAATTAAACATGCTCCATAGTTTATCTCCGTAACAATTTCAAGGAACGTATTCTCCAAAGCCCAGTAATAAAATAGAAATTTGATATGATTTTTTTTTTTCTCTCTAATTATTAGAAGGCAATTTCTAGTTCTTATTTTGAAATTACTATCTTTCATGAGGTTTAAACGGAAAAATTTTAAATTTATAAGAAAAGCGTGAACTTCTGGTAAAGTAATGATGATTTTCCTCTACCGAAAGTGCACGGGAACTTAGAATGCGGTTACTTATATCGAAGAAACAATTAGTTAATTATCTACCAAAAATTAATTAATATTGTTTTACTAATTCCATTATTCGTTAGCTTTTGAAGTTTCTTTCGTATTCAGGGAAGTAATACCATTTTCTTAAGGGCAAGAACGTTCGCCGGATATAAAAATCAGCCGCTTAATGAAATCACTTTGGCAAAGAACGAATGTGATTTTAATGAGCGGCGGGAACTGTATTTATAAGAAAAACTAGGTTAGTTTACCTTCAATTTGATGTATGATTTGTTGTAAATAATCTAAATTAAACTGCTATAATATACCATTGCAACTGGTACATTCTTTTATGGACACCCTGTATAAAGATTTAAATACAATTTAATTTGTTTCATTTATCTTTTTTTAACCAAACGCTTTACAAGCTATTTTTGTTTTCTTTTTATTTATTTTTTTATTTATAACGAATTGAAAAATCGATCATTATTTCAGCTCTTTGAAAAGTTTTGAAATCAATTAAAATTTCACGTTTTGCTGAGATTTGAAAAGTTTATTCGGGTAATTAACGATATTTCAATTAAATTTTGATTTATTCCGTAAACAAGATAATAGATTCCATAGAAGAACATTATATAAAAAAATTCCATGTGTGCATTGAGTCATTATTTAATCAATGCTTGGAAACAACCGTTTTAAAATATGTTCTTTAATTGGTCTTTGTAAATCATAGAAAGCGCATTGCTAAAAGTTTTAAATTAAGGCTTGTTTAATTTTTTTTACGAATTAAAGATTGGTTAAACGAGTTTCTAAAATAAATATTAATTACTTTTTGTAGCGGAAGGATTAGCTCGTTAATAGTTTTTGCTTAAAATAATTAAGATGAAAATTTTTTTAAATGAATTTTTTTTTGTTAAATGAATGTATTAAATAAATATATTAAATAATATCCTGCTTGAACTTTTTTATATTAAATTTTTCGTATAATTCTCATTAATTTTACAATGTGATACGCTAGAAGTTTTCTGATTTTTTTTTTTTTTTTACACTTCGATCACTAATAATTTCATATATACTAAATATTTTGTTATTTATTTATTTATTATTTTATTACAAGTAAAAAAAAAGTGCCATTTATAATTTCAAGTTTCTTGAATACGATAAATTGGATCAAAATTTAAAATAATGCTATGAAAAACTGAAGATAAAAAAGTATGTGCAGTTTATTTGCAAACTTATAGAAGGCTTTTTTAAATTTTAAAAGGTTCAAAATTGTGGCTATAAAAACAATTCATTTTGTCTATTGTACATATGTTCTCTTGTACTTTTAAACTGATTTTCACTAATGATATGTTTACCTTGTTTATAATACAGCATTATATAGATTTCCATATTTCTTTTATATGTATTTACAAATCTGTTTTTACGATAATATCGAGTCTTTTGCGTGAAGAAAGCATTTCTTTTGTAAACACGCAGGTTTTAGTTGATTAATGTACTGTATTCAAGAAATATTTTCGAAACAGTCCAATAAAAATTTCAATTCAAGAAATATACTCGAAACAGTCCAATAAAGCTGTCACTCGTACTACAACAGTCATTATTAGACGAACTTATTCCGGAAGCTAATCTTCTCCTATTAACACTCTTGGTGTTTACTATTTCGTGGAGGTTACGGGTGATACTGTCTTAGAATCCAATGGAAATTCCTAGAACTCAGTTTACATTGAAGATAGAGTCTCGAAACTTTGATAGTCCTAAACTAGCATTTCTGGCTAAATCTATTACCCATGTCCCCAAATTCGTCCCTAAATTGCCATGTTATTTGCCAAGGCTGACTTTAATGGAAGTAAATAGACTTCCATGAATGCGGCAAAGACACATTTGATGCAGGAAATTTTTTTAACCTTTTTAACATTGTGCATAAAAATATAACTTAAAGTTAAATTTAAATAAGTGATAGAAAACAAAAACTACATTAATAATTTCAGTTTTACCTTTGAAACATTGCTCTTTTACTTAAGTGCTACAAAAACTATTAAAAAATTATTATGTGGTATGCTGTGGCGATTACAAACATTTCTTCAATATTGTTCTATATAATATTGGTACTTATTGGTTTACTTCCACAAAAATTTAATCAACATCGCTTCCCACAATAAAAAACGATGTTTGGTAGAATTTTAACTAACAGGTGTTAAGGTATAGAAATATCAAAAATCATAAAAAATTAATGACCGTGTTGCCACCTATCGTTTGACAAACCTCCCTAATTTTTTATAATATCCATCGCGTACATCTGGTTTGATGAATTTACATACCATAGAGCTAAAATAGTGTATTACCGTTAACGTTGTTAAATTACAGCATTGCAACGGCATGTGTCGGCTGATATGCACCCCCAAAAGAATCAATTTAATTTTTCAACATGGTCCTCATACATATCTAGTTTTGTGTGCTTATACCCTACAGAAGTTGAAATATAGCCTTAAATGAATGGAATTTCAGTATATCAGTACCACATACTTGACGATATATCTCAATATCTAGTAAGCACCAGTTTAAGTGAAGATCCATTTAAATACAATCGAACCTCGTTAACGTGAACACTGTTAATATGAATTACTTTTAACCTGAACTGCTTCCACCATCCCTGTGAAAATGAATATTAGTTTAGTTATATGATGATTAGCTACTGATAGCATGAACAACTTTTTTATCCCCTTTGAGATTCACGTTGACGAGGTTCGACTGTATAAAGTTTTCTTCCATTCCGTCCATAGATTCGTAAAATACAGCACCTCAAAAAATTTCATAATATACAGGATATCTTAAGGGCCCGCTTCACTCACCGCCGCAGGAAGCCGAAGCTAATGTTATTCTATGGGAAATTTTTCTTTGCAAATAACTTATTAAATAATACATATTTTTAAATTCTGTTTTCACATTCTGAAAATTCCCAGCTGTTAAATTGACGGACCTTTTTTAAAAAAAAAATTTTTAAATTTTTTTATATTTTATTTTGAAGCTGCAAAATACGAATTTTCAATATGTGAATTTTTTTCATTTTGCAATTTCAAAATAAAATATTAAAAATTTAAAAAATACATTTTTTAAAAAAGGTCCGTCAATTTAACAATTGCGAATTTTCTGAATGTGAAAACAGAATTTAAAAATATGTATTAGTTAATAAGTTATTTGTACAGAAAATTTCCCCAGACAATAACATTGGCTCGGGCTTCCGGCGACGGTAAGTGAAGAGGGCTGTTAAAACGCGCAAATCCATCGGGAACCGGAACCGGACGTCTTATACATTCTTATATTTTAAATTAATTTTTAATTAAAAATCCTTCTTTTCTTCATTGTTTTTTTTTTTTTTTTTTTTTTTTTTTTTTACTTTCTCTTACCCATAAGGTAGAGAAAGTATTGCTTTTCTAATTTTTATCTGTTTATTTCATTTTATTACATTTTATTACATATTATTGTTTGATTTTTACTGTTTCACATTTAAGTGCACATTCACAAATTAATGTTACTGTTTAATAATATTTCGGAAAATAGTAATAATTTTAGTGTTTCCGATATTTCACTATATAAATTAATATCTATATGTTAGAAAATACTGTTCATTAAAATATATGTTAAAATATATGTCAGATAAACGAATTAATTGAAATGCAAAGAAACGAAATGAAGTTGCTTTCATTTTAATATTTTTCAAGATAGCTGAAATGTATTGATGTAGTGGCTTGGGAATGCTCGTGAATAAATCATAAAATTTGGGAACGCTGGGCTAACGTCAAATGATTGACAAAACGTATTTATTAAAGAATAGTTTTTGATTATAATAATTAGTTTAGTTAATTATTTATTAAGTTTTATGAAACTGCGGTTTTGTATAAAATTTAAAAGATCTTGAAGCTTTTTTCTTTTTTTCTTTTTAAATCAAGGAATGTAAATGTTGGTATGAAATACAGAATTAATAAATGTTTGTATGAAAAAATATAAATTAATGAATTAAAAATAAATGAAATAAAAATTAAAAATTAAATAAATAAATAAAGTACTTTTAAAAAAATTAATTTTTGGTCTTAGTTTCTTTTTATAATTAACGGGATAGACTATGAATGAGAAAATGAAGAAATTTTCGATCAACTTTCAGAATAAAAAAAAAAAAAATGAATACAAGTACAAACAACTTATGTGCATGTGTGTTAACTAGTATGACATTACTCTACTGAATAAAAATATTTTTTTTGGGTTAACTTTAAAATAGAAATTTTTTTAAAATATTATTTCATTGCAGATTATTTTCAAGGCCTCTTTCTCACTGCGCACAGAATATCTCAATTACGATTTCCTTCATCCCTATAACTTTGACATTAATTGAAACGAAACATTCAAATTAGAAATCTGAACTAAAACGTTTTAGTTATTTTAACACTTTCGCGACCGCTGACGTAGAATCACGTCATTTGAAAATCTTTAACTCCACCAGTGGGCATTTCTTTCTCAATTTGTATGTTATTTATTTCTTAAAAATATACCCAATATTCATATTTGTACTATCAATATACTACGGATATAAATGCTATGATTAGAAAGAGTATAATTATAATGTATATCCATTTGTAATATAAATGTGAATATGTAAAATTTTGTTCTGAAATATTGTATCTGAAGAGAATAACGCCCACAGGTGGACCTTACTGTCAAAAAGACAAAAACATGCGGTCGTGAATGTGTTAATAATATGGAGATTAATTAATAATTAAATTTGAAATATGAAATTACCACTAAAATTTTTATATTTCCACAATCATAATTTTTTTCTATTGAACAGAACTTTTTCTTTTTGGTTAATTTTATTCACTATGTCAGAATGTATGGTTGAGAAAAATTTTAAGTTCATATCTCAAATAATTTTTGAAATATTATGTACACAATGAGAAAGTATGCTTGAATTCTTCAAAAAAAAAAAAAAAAAAAAAAAAAAAAAAAAATGCAGTAAGATAATTTTCCACTTTAAAGTAAACCAAAATAATATATATTTTTTTTTCTATAGAATAATATTATACTAGTTAGCCCATTAAATTTTTGTTTGTATAGGCATTCATTCTTTTATTTATTTATTTTTTTTTAATTCTGAAAGTTGATCATAAGTTTTTTTTTATCTTTCCATTTTTAAAAGTAGTCTGTCTCCTTAAATAGAGATATGTTTCAAAATAATAATAATAATAATACAAAGAAGTTTACTATAGAATTTATTCTAGTTCAAAATACAAATTCTCGCGAAAATCTCAAAATAACTTTTAAAAAATGTTCAAGGGCAGTTTTCTCGTAGGTTCTTAAAAATATCAATACTCTAAGTTATAATGGTATTTTAAGTCACGTAAGTTTATAAGAAAATCACTCGTCAGCCTTCTTTATTTTAGACATACAAAAATTAGGAGTAGCAGCTTTAACAACGCTACTTTATTTAGTAATTTTTATAACATTTTTTTGCAATTTAATAAACAAAAAATATTACTTTTTATTAGTAGTTTCGACTTGCATAGTTTACCGCGATCTCACAACTGAAAATAACCAAACCTTCCTAATTTTATGAAAATAAAGTGTGCACAGTTGACGATACAAATGACAATCAGTACGTTAAAATAAATTAACAATGTTTTGCATTTAATTATTTTCGGTACGATTTTCAAATTGCTAAAAGTGTTTAAAAAAAAAAAAGTTAGAAAATAAAAAATAAATTTAGGTTTGTATTGTATCGTTCTTTTTGATATAATATTTAATTCTAACAATTATGAAAAAAAATATATATATTTGTACATATATATATGTGTGTATACTTTTTAAAGGGTTTTGACTGTTTTGAAGAAAAACAAAGTCTTAATCGATGTAAGGTTAAAAGTACAAATTGCATGGAGTTATGATATTTATTTACTGTTGCATTTTTATCCTTAGTTCAATTTAACATTTACAAAAAACCCTCACAATCTATTAGTGCAGTTTCATTCTGTATATATATATATATCACAATTTATTAGTGCAGTTTCATTCTCTCTCTCTCTCTCTATATATATATATATATATATATATATATCACAATTTATTAGTGCAGTTTCTTCTATATCTATCTATCTATCTATATATATATATATATATATAGAATATGCATATATAAAGTGTAAAACTAAAAATGTACAATGTGAACACATTAAAAAAAAAAAAAATATATATATATATATTTATTATTATTATTTTGTAATATGATGCAATTTGTAAAATAATGATAAATTTAAGTTTTATTCTTCAGCAATCGAAGTAAACTTTCTTTTACGTTAAACAAAACAAAAAAAAAAAAAAAAAAAAAAAATCAATACGGAACCGAAACACATATATGAAAAAGAAAGAAGAAAAAAAAAGTGAATTTTTTTTTTTTTTTTTTTTTTTTTGAAAGAAAACGTTTTTAAAGATAAATCCGGATGTGTAACTTGTGATACTGAAGTGAAAAATATAAATAAAGTTAAACACAGAAAAGAAAAGGCGTTTCTTAAACAAATTTTCTATATCTAAATTTCTCTTCTTCTTTATCCTTATCAAAACTTTGTTCTTTTGTTTCCTTTGTCCTTTATACAACAACAATTTTTCGGGCGAAATATGGAAGTTTCTATCTGTTTTCTCCTCCCTCTCTCTTCTACATTTTTTCTTTCTTTTATGAAATACATTATCAATAACGCTAAAACCTATTATTAATAATGATAAAAATTATCTAATGTGCCAATTATTTTATATAATTGAAATTATTCGATAAAACTTAGAAAACAGTTAATACATGTTTAACATTTAATAACTAAATGTGAAGTGAAAATTATATGTAATTCCATCTGGAAATTTTTTATTTCTCTATTAAGAAATAGAATGTAGCGCATTTTAATTTAAATTCGTTAAAAAAAAGAAAAAGAAAAAAAAAAGAAAAAAGTAAGTAAGAAAAGAAGGAATAAAAAAAAAGGAGAATAAAAAGGAAAGAAAGAAAAAAAAGAAAAATCGATAATTTCAGTTTATACGCGATGCTGATTTAAGTTTTAAATTCATTAACATGTCATATTTTTTAAATTCGTTTATGAACAATATATATTAAACACTATAAATTTTGTAGATCCTTTGCGTTTAATCGGATCAAAAATTAATAGATTTAATACGTTCATTTGTTTCAGTTAATAATTCTCGGTTATAATGTGTAAACGGCCATGAATGAAACGATGTACCCTAATATTTTTAAACTATAGTATTCTTAACGAAAAAATATATTAAAATATAGCACTTAAGATAAATAGGCTTCAAACCAAATGTGATGAGAAAACATTCAAACCATGTTTTCTCAAAAAAAAAAAAAAAAAAAAAAAAAAAAAAAAAAGAGTTAGGGATTTTTTTTTTTTTAAACTTAACATAAAAATAGTATGTCTACATATCTTCTTAGACATGTCTACATATTTTTCCTAGTACCTAGTAATACATCTAAACAAACGATAATTTGGTTTTAAGTTTAGTTATTTTTTAATTTATTAGTGTTTGCATTGTCCGAAAAATTGTGTTTGAAGGAGAGAACCTGGTTTGAATGTTCGTTTCTCGTATACAGTTGTTGGACAAAATAATGTGAACACTTTCGCTTTTTTACGTTTTGTTAAATATCTTGAAAAGTTCTCTAGGAATCATCTTGATATTTTGGTAGTGTAAAGAACATGTTATACCTCATATTTTTAAATAAAAGTTGTGTCATGAAAAGGAAAATGGGACCAGTAAAAAATTAGCAAAATATCAAAATGTTTGGGGTCACTTTGTAATAGGTGATGCTTTAAATGTGTTTTGACTGTAGCATGTTATTACGAAAACTTTTCTCATTATCTGTATAAAATTTTATGAAGCTACCACATATATACATGGAAATATAACGGTTTCTTTAAAAAATTGCAAAAACAACTTCCATTTTTACTTTCCGAACACTATAGTGAGGAAAATATTGTAATCATGTCAAAAATCCGAATTCGAGATTTTGATGTTTCTATACGTTTCGAGGTCCCCTGAGTACGTTTTCACTATTTTTACGATGATGTATGTATGTGTGTGTGTATGTGTGTATGTATGTATGTATGTGTGTATGTCTGTGAGTGAGCACGCTAGCGTCTAAACGCTTTGTTCGAATATGCTGAAAGTTGGTGTGCATATTGTAAGTCACCATAGTACGAACCCTATAGATTTTGGTGAATCTAGCACTTATAGTTTTTTTACAGGGACACAAAGAAAAATTCTTTATCATTATGGTCTATGGGACCAAAATCTGAAAAGTGCGATAGCATCTAAACGCCTTCTTCAATTGAGCAAAAAATTTATACACATATTATAGGTCACAGTTACTCAATTTGTATAGAGTGTGGAGAATCTGGCACTTACAGTTTTTTTACAGGGACACAAAGAAAAATTCTTTATCATTATGGCCTATTGGGTCAAATTTTTAAAAGTGCGATAGCGTCTAAACGCTTATTTAATCTGAACAAAATATTTGTACACATGTTATAGGTCACAGTTGCACGAACTGTGTAGATTTTGGTGAATTTAGCACTTACAGTTTTTTTACAGGGACACAAAGAAAAATTCTTTATCATTATGGCCTGTGAGACCAAATTTTTACTTTCTTCGATATTCAATAGAAGAAAGTATTGGATTCGTAAAAATTTTCGACCTCGGGTTTTTGATGGATTTACACGTTTTGAGAGCTGTAGAACACGATTTGACCATTTTTAGAAAATGTTTGTCTGTTTGTCTGCCAGTCTCTGCGTGGGTGTGACAGACTTTTGTGGCAACTGTATCTCAGGAACTACTCCACAGAATTTCATACAAATTGGTATGTAGTTGCACCTTGACATAAGTTAGTGCCTATCAACTTTTGGTAAAAGTTGTCTTACAGGTTGCGTTGCCATCCCGCTTTTACTAAATTTTTAACATGGTGTATAGTACAAAATTTTGTATAAATGTGCATAAAGAGAATTATTTTTTAGTAATCATTATGAAATTTACAAGAATTATTTATAATAGAGATAGTCAACTGGGAAAAAATTTTTGTATGTGTAGGAGCCTCGCCAACCCTCCTGGGGGGGGGGGAATTCCCCCATCGAGGGGAGTAAATTTTCATGATGGGTATCTTTCAAAAGAGCTCGCCAGTACCTTTAAAACGAATGGTTGAACCATAGATTTGCGATAATTTAAAATGAAGTTATCGATTTTTTTTAAATGTGATACTAACAATAAAATTGACTTTTTTGGATATTTAGTGTTATACTACTTCTCTTATATGGAAATCATCTGCATTATCATGGAAGATAATTTTTTTAAATAATAATTTTAATAAATTATTTTTACTGAATGATTTATATAGGAAAATATAGAAGAAAGTCATGTGGTGGCCACAACATACTAGTTAAAAGTGTGATAGCATCTAAACGCCTTATTCGATTGAGCTGAAAATTTATATGAATATTATAAATCACTGTTGCACTAACTATAAGCATTTTGGTGAATCTAGCATTTATAGGTTTTTTACAGGGACACACCGAAAATTCTTTATCATTATGATCTATGGGCTCAAAGTTCAGTAGCGTTAAATAAAACATCGTGTAATATATGGAGAAAAATACTCAAACACTCTATTATGGTTTTATCTCTTTTGTTTTTTGACAACTCCTCTTTCTTTACTTTATCTACAAAACTGTTAATTACTCAATGTTCGGAAAGTCGAGTGGAGTCACTCCAGATTTTTTAAATTATAACACGTAGGGTATTAGACTCAGTGCAAAGCCGTTTTCAGGAAATACGACACACTACATTAGACACAGCATACAGCAATTGGAATGAAAAAATGTTAAAACGAGAGATAGAATAAACAGAATTTAAGTTCGTCTTTTTTCAAAAAAAAAAAAAAAAAAAAAAGATGTGAGGGTGTTTTATCAGTATTTATTTACAATCAGCGAAAACACTATAATATCATTGGACATTGATTGAATCAAAATAAAAATGTGAGTGAAACTCCTTATGTTTAGCTTTTATTTTGAGAGAACTGAAATTGTGTTCATTCTATCTCTCGTAACGTTTTGAATTTACATGATATTTGTTTGGGGTTTTTATGTAAATTGCTCAATACCTTTGGCTATTAAATTATGCAAATGAAATTTTTATAAAGTTTGCGTATTCGTAGTTAAAAATTATTTAGTAAAAGTGCTCGTATTTCGAAAGATATTTAATTTTTTTTTCATTTTGATTGCTGTATGCTTGTCTACTGTAGCATGTAATATTTCCTGAAAACGGCTTTGCACTGGGTCTAATACCCTACGCGTTATAATAAAAAAAATGGAAATTGTTTTTGCAATCTTTTAAAGAAACTGTTATATTTCCATGAATATATATGGTAGTTTCATAAAATTTTATACAGATAGTGAGAAAAGTTTTCGTAATCACATGGTACAGTCAAAACACATTTAAAGCATCACCTATTACAGGGTGACCCAAAACATTTTGATACTTTTAAATTTTTTACTGGACCCATTTTCTTTTTCTTGACATAAATTTTACTGAAAAATATGAGGTATAACATGTTCTTTACACTATCAAAATATCAAGATGATTCCTAAAGAACTTTTCAAGTTATTTTATAAACATAAAAAAGCGAAAGTGTTCATATTATTTTACCCAACACCTGTATATTGAACATTTATGTCTTATTTTAATAGAATATCAGTATTATCATGCCTTGACAAAAAGAAATTACGTAAACAGTAATGGTGTCATCTGTTTCCCAGAGGTAAAGTATCAGAGGTTAAAGATTTCTTCCAGAATATTTTTGCATTCAGTAAGTATATTGTCAGATTAAATTAAACATTAACGAGCTTCATAGATTAAAATATGTTTATAAGCACTATTTACTTATTTTGATCAATTCTTCTGCTCTCCGTCCAATGACCGTGAAGTTCTGGTTTGAAAGTTGTTAGATTGTAATCGAACAGACCGTCCTCATTCCTTCATGATTTTCTCAGAAATTCGGGTTAGGATACGTTAGAAAGTTACCCCATGCAGGATATTCCGCCCAATTCCTAGTGGCTTGGGTGACCACACCACCTTTTAAATTCTCTGCCTGCATAAAATGGTTTATATAATAGTTACATAGAGTATATCCTCGTATACAGTGCATTCTAAATTGGATAAAGTCTTTATTTATTATTTATTTGTTGAAATCTAGAGTTTATACCTTTAACGTTTACTTACACATTTTCTTCTGAAAATTGGCAAACTCATTTCAAAAATGGCTATTAAACACAAAACTGACCATCGATATGTAAAAAGAAAAAATAATATTTTAAATTTTCGAGAAAGTTTTTATTTAGAACTTCTACTCTTAACCTGTAAAATTCAAATAGTATTTAATTTAATTTTTAAATAATTTTGTAAGTAAACACGCACACACACACAACAGAAAAAAAAAAGCTCTCGAAACAGCTGTTTTAGGTAAAAAATAATAGCACAGCTCTTCATTAGGTGAAAAAACTAGAAATGAAGGCGTGATCAAAGCAGCAACGCGCGTGGTAAATTGGCGAAAAAAAAAAAAAAAAAAAAAAAAGAAAAAAGAAGTTGTTCCTAAAATTTACAAAGTGTGTTTAAAACTATGGTTTTTGCCAGCGTTAAAAAAATGGTTCCTTTAAAAAAGAACATTTTTTTTTCTATTAAAAATATAGTTTTTTTTTTTTTTTTTTTTTTTCCTGTCACACCACCTAGCAGTTTTTTTTTTCTGCTCAGTCGATAAAGTTGTATTCTTATTCTTATTTTTCTCTCTTCTCTCTCTCTCTCTCTCTCTCTTTTTTTTTTTTTTTTTTTTTTTTTTTTCATAAATACTTTAAAATTATTTATGTGTTTGTTCTCCCCCCCCCCCCTTTTTTTTTCTTTTCCAACAACTAGAAATAAAAATACCGTAAGGTATGAAAAGAAAATACTCGTTTAACCTAATCATAACAATTTAAAAAATATATATAAAAAAACATTCATTTTCATTATTTTTTAATTAATGTTAACCAATATTTTTACATAAAAATATTTGTAAAGCTTTTATTTGTTTAAAGGGGGGAAAAAACTAATTTTACAATAAAAAATTTAATGTCAATTATCAAACATTAAAAAAATAAATAGGAAAGAAAGAAAGAAATTCCTTTGTATTTTTTCAATTTCTATAGTACATGTTTCTAAAAAACCATAGACAAAACTTCACCTTAACTAGCTAAATTATAGTGTAAAGAAAGAGAAAATACCCTTTGTAACTTTAGTGTTATGTCGTCTTTATTTTTACTTTTATTTTACTTATTTATTTATTTTCACAAATAAAAAGTGATGCTATAGAAAAGTTTTAATGAGCCAACAAGTTTCTTTTAAAAATAAGTAAGCCTTTTCCAATATTATATATTTTTTAAGTTGATATTAACTTTATGATACATTGCGTAATTTGTAAACATATTTTCTAAACAATATTCATTTTAAGCGTAATGTGTTTTTTTAGATAAAAGATTTCAATTGGTATGAAAAAAGCATTTTTTCATACGATTTTTTTCTTACTTAGAAAATAATATAAAAGCATTTTTAATTAGTAAAACTATTCACTTCGTCTATAATCAAACTCACTGCTTTTAAATAATATTACTTTTATAATTGATTAATTTCACTCAAGTCTCGTAGCAAAAACTTCTGAAGAATTATAATATTAAGAAAAAAAAGAAAGGAATAAAAATTATTTACATACATAAAAATAGCTTTTTGATTAAAAAAAAAAAAAAAAAAAAAAAAAAAAAGAAGAAGGGAAAAAAAAAAAATCGGAATTAGTCAGAATAATGGGCACAAATTAATTTTAAACACTCATATATAAAATAATAATAATAATAATTTGTGCTTATTATTCTGACAAATAATGGGCACAAATTAATTTTAAACAAATACACACAACACATACATACAAAATAATAATAATAATAATAATAATAATAATAATGAAAAGAAAAGAAATACACTATAAATATAGATAAAAAGGGAGAGGGGTTGTAAACGATAATCCAGCATTTCGAGTAGGTTTCATATTTTATGAAATAATGTTATTTAAACATATTCTCAAGCGGTATATGCGATATTAATTTACATATCTGCGTAAAAATTATCCCGAAGATATGTTAATGAATTTTAAAGCTAATTAATTATAGTTAAGGTAAACAAGAATGTAAAATGATACGTAAATTGTAAAATGTAGACTTAAAATGTAAAATGTAAAATGTAAAACAACTTTTCTACTTTTTTTGAAAATGTATAGTTTTATCAGATACTGATTGGTTTGATTGCGAGTGTTTTCTGAAAAGAAGGAGGCATGTAGAAATATTTTTAGCTCATCTTTTAAATTATACATTTAATTTATCCCAGTAAATAAAATTGTACAGTTGTATAAATAAACGTGATGTGCTGTAGGGGATTAAAGACAACTGACTACACGAGTGCCCTAGAACTGGGAACTGGGGGTGGGGTGGTGGTGGGGGGTTTACATTCCCACCTCGGAGGATCTTTCTAAGGACATCAGAAATAAAGGAAACAACTTCTAAATAAAACATCATACAGAAATATTACCTAAACCAATCGATGAAGAATAATGTCGAGTATTTTCAAAAGCATTTATGTATAAAATACTTTTCAGATGTTTTCATTTTTAAATTAAAAAAAAAATTAAATTTTCAATAATAATATTCAATTTTAACTAGTTTAAGTCTTGCTATTGAATCGTTTATCCATAATCTGATTAAAACTTATGGCCAAATATAAAAGTTTAATGTGTTAAAACAACTGTTTTTTTATTGAAAAATTTTTGAAGCTTTACAATTTACTTTTGAACATTTTTGTACATATTTCCTATAGAAATAATCCTACCATTCTAAATTTATACTTGAACAAGTTTTATAATTAAGACCATTTATAAAATTAATTATTATGATTAATATTATTTGCAATGCATAATTTTTTATGATTTGAATTACGAAAATAACCTTAAACAAGAGCGGACGAGTGGTTCTGTGCTTAAAGCTGGTAGACGTAAGGTGCTGGGTTCGATCCCAGGTTGCGCTCGTTGGCTAGCCGTTTGGAGTTTTCCGTGGTTTTCTCCTAAACATGCGTAAATATGGGCAAGGACCCTCTAGAAAGACCCCCACGAATGGCACTCCCCCTTAGGCTTAGGACCCCAGTGCTGTCAATCGGCCCTAATCACTACAACCCAACACTTAAACAAGAAACAAAAATCATTCGATCTACATAGATCATAAACGCCTTCTAATACTGTACTCATAGGTTACATCGTTTAACGTGTAGGCGCATTTTATTTCTGTAATGATGTCATAAAGTGTATTTTGTTTTTCAATATAGAAAAAAAATTTCAAAAATTTATCTTATGTTTTTACTTTTGAAGAAAAACCCTACTATAGATTACTTTTGTGTAGTACTGTATATTTTTCAAAATTAGAAAGCTTACAAAAATATATTTCACTTTTAGGTAATTTTAAATCGTATAAAAACTATGAAAAACTTCATTACCCCCGGCAAACCAATAAATTATGCAAATTCTACTTTATTCTACAAAAAAAAAAAAAAAAAAAAAAAAAAAAAAATGTGTGTATCTGAGAAATATATATTAATTTCGTTATGCTGTTCGCAATATAAAGATGTTAACATTTTTCTATAAATAAGATATCATAGACCATACTGCATCAAATTTCCGGTACATAAGTCAGCAGCGCTATTTACATTATTTTCAGAAGAGAATAAGTGATAGTGAACTTGTATTTTTTTACATCATATTAAGACAGTCTGAAAATATTTAGGGAAATTAGAGAGCGGGAAGAAGAACATACAGAGAAAAATATTATAATCATCTTTAAACTTCGTCGAAAAAATTTAAAAAGGCATATCGCAATAAAATATTATAATTTAAGTCATTTTCATTTGTATACCTTTCTCCGTCCATTGGCCCACCAGCGGCCGAGCGGTTCTGCGCTCAAAGCTGGTAGATGGGAGGTGCCGGGTTCGATCCCAGGTCGCGCTCATCGACCTAGCCGTTCGGAGTTTTCCGTGGTTTCCTCCGAAACTCGCGTAAATACGGGCTAGGACCCCTTAGAAAGACCCCCACGGAGGGCATTCCCCCCTTAGGCCTAGGACACATCAGGAGTCAATCGGCCTTAAATCCTACAACCAACCATTCTCCGTCCATTATTTTTTGTGTAGCCCCGTAAACCATTTATTAATGCTAATCATATCGTATTCTATAGAAAATGTGATTTGTGTGTGTATTTGAGCATACGAGAAATATATGTTAATATCATTGTGATTTACGCAGTACAAAGGTAATAAAATATGCTTCATAGAAATACCTCCATAGAACGTATATTTATTCATATTCTCTTGGGATACTACTGAAACCAGTTATACTATTTATACCTTTTTTAATAGATAACATGCCGTAAGGAACTTTAATGGCACATGTACGTTTCAAGTTTTTTTTAAGTTTATTTACGACAGTTAAAAGTGGACAGATAGAAAAATGAAAGAACAGGCAAAAAAAACTGAAGTCATTAAAAGCTTTCATCTTTGTTAGTAAGTGTCAAAAGTGATTTATAATATTTCAAGAAATTTAATATGCATAACTGACAAATTTATCATGCATATAATTTTTTTTTAAACTTATCTATAGGAGACCTTAAAAATTGTCTTTAATTTTTTCTATCCAGACCGTATGGTATACAGGTAGATACCATTTTGATGTAAATATTAACATAGATACAAATATTTTAATTTATTTTGGAGTATGTTTAGCCCCTCCTTTTTTTTCATACCACTTATTTTTTAAGAATATTTTTTTCTTATTTAATCGAAGTTATATAATGGATTTTTTTTTTTTTTAAATCAATAAAGTAGTGCGAAATAAAGGCGGGCCTAAAAATACTCTACAATAAATTAAAATATTGGCATCTATGTATTTATTTACAAAACTGATAGAGAATGCTTGTAAAATTGGTTATGAGTGTAAGAGAATGTATTAAAAATTAAGATACTAATCTTAGAACAATCATATAAATCTATATTTTATTTAGCGACATAGATTTATATGGCAAATAAATTGACGATTTATATTAAAAATAAAACTATAGATTCGTACACAATATATTTTTTGGGTAAGGCACACTGTAAATAAAATCTTACATCAAATAAAATTCTTCATGTTTACCAGCCAGGATCGAAGCAGAGTCCACGGAATTCCAGGACGACGATGTTGCCTTACTGCTATGGAAGCACAATTTGTTCTGTTACTTAAAAAATTTCAATCCTGTATTGATAAGAATTCGCTGTATGCAAAACAGAAAAGAGATATATTACCATAAGGTTTAATTCGCATCAATGATTAACAATTTTATCTATTTACAGAGAAAATGTTCCTTCTGATGTGTTGAAAGAAGAACGAATTTGTTTTGACGGATAGACAAAAAAAAAAAAAAAAAAAAAGAATTTCGTTTATTCTTCGACCACATTTCATGAAACCATGAAAGCATCTGCGCAAGCGCTAACTCAACGAGTCCATTGCTAAAATAGGGGTGGCAGTCGTCTGACTCAGAGAAAAGGAACAATAACACAGAGCGCGGAATTATTGGATGTTGTCCAAATTTCAAACTGTCGGTCAAGCTGGCATCCCTCCGACATTTCGGACGCGTCTTCACTGCTAGTTTTAGGATATGTGGCCGCACTGTAGTGTGAGATTTAATTTACAGTATACTTTTAAACTAAATTTCTGTAGTTTTAGAAAACAAATTATCTGCAGGAAAATTACAGATATTTTCGAATTTTTAACAGATTATTATTATTATTATTATTTAAGCATACACGTGCCAATAAAAGTATAGTTATACTAATGATTCTATTTCTGTTGTTCTGCTTGACTAATTATAATACACTTAATATTTACGACAATTAGTTCAAATGATATGTGCAATATGTAGAACTATGCAGACCGGTGCTTAGCATAAAATTACAGAAAAAACCATTTGGAAAACTTCATTTATTCAACTATATATATATATATATATATATATATATATATATATATATATATATGTATTATCACATACTTCATTTAACACACAAAAAAAAAAAAAAAAAAAAAAAAAAAAAAACCTCTCTTTTTATTTATTTATTTATTTTTTCTTAATTAGTAACATTTTAAGCAAATAAATATAAACATTTTTATTAAAAACATGAATTAAAAGAAGAAGCATTGTTTGACCTACATACTTATTTCACTAAAATTTCTATTCATGTTATTTACTAATTAGTTAAAAAAGAAAAAAAAAAAAAAGAAAAAAAGACCTCAAAATATTTTGTAAATCTTTCAAGATAAATATATATTTTTTAATTCAAAAATTAAAAAAAATTATCACCAAAGAGAGAAAAAAAAAAAAAAAAAAGAAAAGAAATAGAATTTTAGTGTGTTTTTCAAATTCTAAATTATTTATTCAGGTAACAACAACAGTAACAACAAACAAAAAATCACCATGATTAGATATACCAGAAAAAAAATAAACCTTTATAGCAAACAATCTTTTGCAATCTTCGTCTTATGTTGTCATTTTTTTTTTTTTTTTTTTTTTTTTTTCAGCAAGAAACGGGGGGGGGGGGGGGGGAAAGCAGTCTTTTCCGAAATTGATGAAGTTCTTTTTGTAAAATGTTCGAAAAACTTTAATGAGCAAACACATTTTCTTAAAAAAAAAAAAAAAAAGTAATCCCACATTATTATTTTTTATTTAAACTGGAATAGTATTACATTTTTATTTAAGATTATTTTCGAAATAACAGTTTTTTATTTACATTTTTAGTTTTCGTGTTAAGCACTTCAAGATAGAAGGGGTTTAATTGGTATTCTGACACATTGTTTCTTTATATATATATGTATATATATATTACATTGAAAGTGCATGTAGAGCTATATTGTTAGTTTTTTTAAAAATAAATTATTGAAGACGTATTGCAAAAAAAATTATACTATTATTTCTAAACAAAGTTAACTTATATGATAAATTAGGAGGTATTAGGAAGAGTTTTGGTCGGGATAATTGATGCGTTATGACTCATAAAATTGCGATTTGTAATTTGGATGTTTTACAGAAATTTCACTGCAATGAGGGAAAAAAAAAAAAAAAAAAAAAAGACAGCTAATGGTTTGTGCAGACACCGGTTGTAGGGCTACAGACTGTATTCATTGTACAGAGTGTCCTAAAAGTTCCAGTACTGACGCTGATGTATTTTTTATTTACAAAACAACAAACCTTAAAACGATTATTTTTATGCTAATGATAAAAGGCACATTTAAAATAACGGAGGAAAAAAATACAGAACTTGCATTTATAATAAAAGTTCTAAATGTCCACCTTTTTCTAGGAGGCAACGCTGAACTCGTTTGCGCATGTGTTTAGAAACGCGTTTTAACATGCTGGGAGTGACTTCTTGTAGAGAAACTTGTACCCACCTGCACAAAACCTGTATTACGAAATAGTCGAACGAGCTGATATAGCATATTTTTACTCGGTATTGCATCATCTGGATATTTATATCGCCAAACATCTTTGCATCTTTCATACGATTTACATTCAAAATAAGCTTCAAACAGCGTAATTCTCTGAATGATGCGTGATAAACACATTTCACTATGAAGAACAAAATAGCATAAAACTTTATTCTCACACAACTTGAGCGAGAAAAGAAACAAACTATAAAAATTAAAGAACTGATGCAATAATAAGCAGCCGATAAAATTTAATATTAATAAAAATCATGGACACAATGAATTCTTTAAGTTGAAGTACTGGAACTTTTAGGACACTCTGTAGAATGAATGAGATGTGGCAGATCCCTCCTTTGGTGAAACGTGCATAATAGGCTTTTTTCACATACATGCAGTCGGTAACAAAAGTGTCCGAACACTAGCAAAAATTCCTATGTAAATAAAGTGCACTTCATACAGTTTTATTAAATAATTCCTTGTCGAATCCTCTTTTTAGTCAGTGTAAGAACATGATTCGATAAGGATTTATTTAACCTGAACCGTATGAAGTGTACTTTTTTTACATAGGAATTTTTGCTAGTGTTCGGACACATTTGTTACAAACTGTACAGTAATAAACAGAAACTTCTGTAACTTTCTTACGGAAAATTCCGGTTTTCGAAAACTACAAAAATTTACTATAAAATTACATCTCAATCTGTCAATAGACAATTTTTTTCTGTAAACAGGTCACACACGTAACAACTGTTACAGATTTTATCCGGTGGAAATCTTTTTTTCCTTTTTTTTTTTCAAAAAAACTTGGCATTAAAGCAGAATTTTTAGCGCTAAATGTCAGTGTGAGATATGGTTCTGTAGCTTTGAGGTAAAGATTTTGCCTACTGAGCGTGATCGGAGGGCTGTGGTCCGATCTTGTCTGGTCGAACGGAATTTATTTTATTTTTTTGTTTTTTATTTGAGTTATAGTTTTCAATGTGGGCAAAAGAGAAAATCTATTTGTGCGGTTACGTTAAATTTCTGTCCTCAGTTTTTTCCCCGTAGCATACAGATATTTTCTGGCAACATTCACTGCCAGAAATATTCTGTAAAAAACAGCTTTTTTTTTCTTAATGCAGTAATAAGACGAGGCGGTTGTAAATACACCCGCCGGTCAATCATCCCCTCATGCATCTACCTATGTAATATTCGCATCGCTGTTTCTTAGCTATGTATGTTAGGAGTATCGGTTTCTCAGAAGGATAATCCACTGCATCTGCAGGCAACAGTTTTTTATCGGTTAAATTCATAAACGTGCTTAAATAATATTGGTTGGTTTTGCGACGCATACTGAAGTAACAGATGCAAAACAGGCTACGTTAAATTGCTTTAAGTTCATTAAAATTGAAATCTTCCATCAATTTAAATTATGTTTGTAAATAGCATTGCAGTAGCCAATAATACGCAGTTGTGCTGAAATTGTAATCATTGGTATATTCAATTGCGGTATACGCATTTCCAGTAATTTTGGACTGTCCCTTCATAGTACCAGTTGCGGATCGTGCACCGAAAATAGGTGAAGAGGCGCACTGTATTTTATACAGTATTCATTCATAGAATATAAATTTACATTAAAATAAGTATTTTTAGTTAATTTTAGTTAAGACCATGCTTAATAAAAATTATGCATTCAAAATACTTAAATATTATTTTTGAGCTCTTCACCTATTTTCGGTTCACGAGCCGCCACTGCTTAGTACTGTATTTTTCATGGCCAAGACTGTATGACGTTAAAACCTTTCGTTTAACTAATTATCCAAGGCACCCTTTTTTGTTCTTTTTAAGAAGAATGTTAAATAATTAATAAATGAAAAATGCCCCAGCCAGGACTTTAAGATATGTTAATGCTTCTACATTGTGCCATCCCGGAAAATCCCTGATGGCCGTTATTCGCTAAAAGCCATTTTATACACCGCGTTTCGCATTTTATTAGAAGTAAACGAAACAAATGGATAATCATGTAAAATACCAGCCACTATTGACTGCGTTAAGACCTAAGTAACTTTTCACTTCAACATATTTATTAAGTAATTTGAAGTTGAAGTGAAATCAGAGTGATCGGTGTTTTAAATGGTTGCCTATTTACCTGCATTTAAATCTATATAGTGAAAATTTAATGCGTAACTTATCGTGATTAAGAGTTGCTTGTTAGGACTGAGGGCCTATTAGTATCAATCTGGGATTTTTGCGTTATCGATTTCGATAGTTGGACATTTGTCGAAACCTAAAATTTATCGAAAATATAATTGAATAATTTGAAAGCGATGTTATAATTTGAAAAAAAAAAAAAAACTAATAGGCCTCCGTCCTAAACTAAATTCTGCTTTTGCCAGAATTTCATCAAAATCTTTTTTTTTTTTAGGACTGAGGGCCTATTAGTCTCAATCTGGGATTTTTGCGTTGTCGATTTCGATAGTTGGACATTTGTCGAAATCTAAAATTTATCGAAAATATAATTGAATAATTTGAAAGCGATGTTATAATTTGAAAAAAAAAAACAACTAATAGTCCTCCTTCCTAAACTAAATTCTTCTTTTGCCAGAATTTCATCAAAATCTTTTTTTTTTTTTTTTTTTAGGATTGAGGGCCTATTAGTCTCAATCTGGGATTTTTGCGTTGTCGATTTCGATAGTTGGACATTTGTCGAACTCTAAAATTTATCGAAAATATAATTGAATAATTTGAAAGCGATGTTATAATTTGAAAAAAGAAGAAAATAAAAAGCTAATAGTCCTCCGTCCTAAACTAAATTCTGCTTTTGTCAGAATTTCATCAAAATCTTTATTATTATTATTATTATTATTATTATTATTGAAAGAAAAAGAAAAGAAAATTAATAATAATCAGTATCGTTACAAGCGTTATCGAAAAAGGTTTTTTTAATAATTTTGAATTAGGAAATAAAAAGTGCACGTGAAATAATATGAAATAAAAATAAGTAAAAAAAAAATGAATTTAATGATTTAATGTTTATTTAATTAAGCAGTACTTTTCTTTCCTGCAGTAGAACAAAAATTTTTGTTGTTATTATGTACCTTATGAGTTTCTTTTATATTCTTCCCTTAATTGTAAATGATTATAATTTGGATTTTATTAAGATTTTTTATGTTTTCTTTGTTTGGTATTCGGCAAAATGTAGAATGTGATCGACAAGATAGCGTTGAGGAAATTACGCCGATCGTATTTTTTCCGGCATAGCTCAGTGGAAGAGCTGAACCAATACACTCTGAACCAATATAGATTTCCTGGCTCGAATTCTGGCTGGGACATTTTTCCCCCAGTATGAATTTTTTCAACCTAAAACTTTGATTTTTTTTTTTTTCAGTTAATATGGTTGAAGTGAAATATTAACATTTTTTCTTGTTCTACCTATCATTGGTTACTTTATATTTCATTGTTTATCTAATTTTTGCATCATTAATATTTGCGAGTCTTTTTATTTCTAAACCAATGACTAACCGTTTAATGATCACTTCATATTTTCTTTTTAAAAATTTCAAAAATGGCTATTCGACACAAAATTGATTATAAATATATGCAATAAAGAAATAAAGAAATAAAAACAAATAAATAAAAATAACATTTATAATTTTGGTTTAAAACATCTATATGTTAACTCGATTAAATTCAAATAACAATAAATTTAATAAATAAATAAATTTGTAAGTAAATATCATAAATAAATAAATAAAGCAGTTGTTTCTGATCAAAATAGTAGCGTGACTCTTTGTCAAGGGAAAAATATAGGCGCAGAAGCAACAAAGAGCACTTACGCCTTTTAAGAAAAAAAAAAAGAAAAAAAAAAAAAACTTCTGCGTATGGCTTTCTCTGAAATATTGTTTGTTTCTGAACTTTCGGAGCAGTGCTACTATCTAACGAACAGAGGTGAAATTGAAGCAATTGAATTAAAACAAGAATAATATATTTAAAATGTTTTGCATAAAAAATGTTAAATATTTGTTTTCAGTGCTAAACTAATCAATGTTAAATGGTTAATGCTGACAAAACTCATTGTTTAATCACCTTGTGTTTTTAAGCAAAAAAAAATGTTACAAAAGCATGTTACAAAACGACTGTTTGTCTCGAGAAAGAACCTTCTCTTAGATAACAAAGAAATGCTATCCAACCTTAGCCAACTTTAGTTGGCTTATGGAAAAAAAAAAAAAAAAAAAAAAAAAAAAAGACTTTTTAGTAACCGTGTGCTTCTTCATAAATAACATATAAAAAGTTCCATTCAATGAGAATAAACTACAATACAATCATTTGAACGTTTAATTAGAAAAAGTGTTCTAGAAAAATTTAAGAGTTACACTGAAAAAAAAAATTCTGTAACTGACATCTAGAAACTAAATTGCGGCTCTAGTAAAAATAGTTCAATGTCATCCTTATAAATTCTAGTTCCCTTTGCTGGCGAGTTCTAAAAACCCCTATTAGAATTCTAGAGCGTTTTACTATGCTATTGTGGTCAAATTTTTTTAAAAATCTCTGCTAATAAATGCGAACACAAAAGGCAAATTTTAGTAACTAAAATTGTGGTTTATGACCCAGTTCTAGGATTTATCGCAATACAAAAGATTCATAATGTTGTTTTACCATCTAGAAAACTATAGACTGGAAATTCTCGATCATTTTGTCTATCCAAGTTATTTGTATACCTTATGTGCATAACTTGGAAATCTGTATTTCTAGTGTAGGAGTTCAGAAAATGAATATTTATTCGTTCTAGATGAAGGCAATATATGTATATATATATATATATAGATATATAGATAGATATATTGAAATATATTGAAATATACTATGACAAAAAAAAAAAAAAAAAAAAAAAAAAAAAACTAGAATTACGCACATGTAAAATGTTCCCATTTAGTATATAATGCCTTATTTCAATTTATTTTTCAAAATGTAAATACTACTGCTACTACTACTAATTATAATAATAATGATAAATAATTTAAAAAATGATAATAAAAGACATTTGGAACGAAAATAAATCTGAAATAATGAGCGTATTAAGTTGAATGAAAATTTTGATTCTTTAGTCAATTATTTGTTTAATGCTATAACCAATTCTATATAATATTATAAACTATAATGTAAATTAGGTAAAAAATATGTATTAGTAGACAATAAGACTTCTTCACACACCATAAGTTTTAAGCCAGCACAACCGGTTTCGAAAGGACGTAGCCTTCCTTCATCAGGTGCAAAAAACACGTGCTACTGCCTTGGAAGCAAAAGCAAGATAGTCTTGCTTTTGCCTCCAAGGCAGTAGCACTTTCGAAACCGGTTGTGCTGGCTTAAAACTTATTGTGTGTGAAGAAGTCTTATTGTCTACTAATCGTTTGTACACCAGTTTTCCATTTAGTTTTGGTGAAAAAATATGTATATCTTGGTTAATTGTTTTCTTTTAATTTTCTTTCTCATTCGTTATTCATTATATTTTATTTTGTTCTAGGTGAGTCGTAATTTTAAATTTCTTTGATCGCTCTTCTATTTTAAGTAAGTAGACTGTTTTGTTAAAATAAAACATTTTTACAGTTCAAAATACAGAATAATTTTTTTTAAGACTGACTAGTTAGGTTTAATATATAAATAGTGTATGTAAATAATAGTGCATGTAAATAGTAGTGTATGTAAATAATGTAAGTTTAATATGTAAATATGTAAATAATATTAAGTGACTCGATAAAATTGCGAATGTCTTTAGCATATCACATAGGTAAGTTTTTGGACTTATTTATTTATTTATTGAAATCGTAGCTGAAACATGGTTGAATTGTGAAAGCGGAATAAAAATGTAGATTCTGTTTCAGAAAATGATTAAGAATGAAATCCTATTAATTTCAGAGTAGCATTTATAATTTTTCATTCTGAGCCAAATTCAAAATGACGAAAAATCTTATTAAACGTGATATAAAATTTTGAATGAGAGGCGTTATTGAATCACCATTTTAACAAATAATAATTGAAAAATTGATTTACGGACTCTCCATTCTTCGTCAACATGAGCTATAAGTCAGATTTAAATCAGAGGTCGATCCAGGCAAAAATTGGGTCCTTTTTGCTGCCCCTTCACAAAATTCCCACACCATAAAAGAGGACCCTTCACAAAATTCTAGTCCATAAAAGAGGACCCTTCACAAATTTCAGATTTATGAAATATGAGCTCTTCACAAGATTTGTTTTAGAAAAGTGATTTTTTTTCAAAAATGTTTCCACTTTTTCTGTATTATTTTTAATTAATTGGCTCAATGAAACTATGCTAATTTAATATTAAACATTATTTAGAATGGCAGTTAAAATGGAAGGTTTTATAAACGATTTTTTTTTTTCCACAAAAATAAAAAAAAAAATTCACAAAAATATTTTGTTTTTCACAAAAAGGGGACCCAAAATTAAAAACCTGTATCGACCCCGCCAAATAGTATCACTTTTTATTTACCATTTGGGTGCATTTCGATGTTAGTCGATTCTTTATCGCCGCGAATTAAACGTTTTGTGATGACATTTGACATCGCTACGACTTCTATAATTTAAATAAACACTTTAACACCCGGATATATATATATATATATATATATATATATATATTATATTTCTGTACATTTAAAGAAAATGCATGTTAAAAGTTAAAAACAAAGTTCTTTGCCAAAATATAATAGCGCCTTCAGGTATAGATGAGTAAAGCAGTCTACAAATTTTTATATTGAAGTCCATATTATGGTTGAAGATAAACATTACTTCCAAGAAGGCAAAAAACAGATTTGAAATGGTGTGAAAGAAGCTTATTTTAAAGGTTAAAAACCATGCAGACTCACCAATTATATTATTTTTTTCCGGGAAGCATTTTAAGCCCCGCCTTTATTTTGCACCTTTTTATTCAAAATATTTTTGTTTAAAATGCATACTTGCCAACATCCTGTTTATGAACCGGAAAATGATTTAGTACACGCCCCTTTTTCCACACCTGTATATATTTTGGGTGTTTTTCTTATTATTTAATCGTATTTAAATTTGAAGAAAATTACTCTTAAAAATACTGGTGTGTAAAAAAGGGGCGCGTACTAAAAATCTTCCGGTTTATAATCAGGATGTTGGTAGGCATGAATATGTACGTGCGATAAAAGAAGAAACTATCACTCTTTAAAAAAAAAAGGTTGGTATGAAATAAAGGCGTTTCTAAAAGTGCTTAGGAATACATTAAAATATTGGCAACTGTGTCGATGTAGAATAAAAAATAAATAAAAAATACTTGTATTTTGCGCAACATTCACTCGTGGAGAAATTCCAAGAAAATTTTTGAAAGCATAAAAACTTGAGATCCAAGAGGATCTTGAAAGGTAAATAATGAAGAAAACAGGGAATATATCACCTCGGGGTAGTTAGGAACTAAACTTGTAACTTCATTTGTAGCAAAAGATAATGGTGGGAAAAACGTTGGTTGTTTAAAAACATGAACCTGGAACACACGACGAGCTTGATGAGAACTAAAGACTACGGAGATATCAAAAGCTAAACGTATATCGATCTTCATAGAATTAGTAAATGTAAATATATATTCAATAGATTCTTTTCATGAACAAAAAAAAAACTAGTATGCTGTGGCCACCACAAGACTTTCTTCTATATTTTCCTATATAAATTCACACAGTAACAATATTTAAAAAAAAAAAAAAAAAAAAAATCGATAACTTTGTTTTAAATTATCACATATTTATAGTTCAACCATTCGTTTTAAAGATATTGTCGAGACCTTTCGAAAGATACCCATCTTGAAAATTTACCCCCCCCCCCCGGGGGGTACTTTCCCCTGTGGGGAGGGAAGCGATGACCGAGATTTTTTTCCTAATTAACTACTACTATTATCAATAATTCATATTAATTTCACAATCACAGGTTAAGAATAACTCCCATTATGTACATTTATACGAAATTTTGTCCTATATACTGCCATGTTAAAAATTTAGAAAAAATACGATCACAGCACCACCTGTTGAGTGATTGATCCCCAAATCTAATCAGCCCCAGTTTATGTCAGGGGCCAACTAAATACCAAGTCTGGTTAAATTTCGTTAAAAAAAAAAAAAAAAAACGATTTTTTTTCTAAGTTACTTTTTGTTAAAAGTAAAAAAAATCGATAACTTTGTTTTAAATTATCACAGATTTATAGTTCAACCATTCGTTTTAAAGGTATTGACGAGACCTTTCGAAAGATACCCATCTTGAAAATTTACTCCCCTCGAGGGGGGACTCCCCCCCCAGGGGGGTCTCCCCCCAGGGGGGTTCACGAGGCTCCTACGCATACAAAATTTTTTCCCCTGTTGACTACCTCTATTATAAATAATTCTTGTAAATTTCATAATGATTACTAAAAAATAATTATCTTTATGCACATTTATACAAAATTTTGTCCTATATCACCATGTTAAAAATTTAGAAAAAGCGGGATGGCAACGCAACCTGTAAGACAATTTTTACCAAAAGTTGATAGGCACTAATTTATGTCAAGGTGCAACTACATACTAATTTGTATGAAATTCTGTGCAGTAGTTCCTGAGATACAGTTGCCACAAAATTTTGTCACACACACACACACACACACACACAGACAGACTGACAGACAGACAGACAGACAGACATTTTCTAAAAAGGGTCAAATCGTGTTCTACATCTCTCAAAACGTGCAAATCCATCAAAAACCCGAGGTCGAAAATTTTTACCAATCCAATACTTTCTCTATATTACATATAGAAGAAAGTAATATATGTATAAAACGGTCCTTTTTAGGGCAGCAGAAATATTTTTCATGTAAGTTTCATTTACTTTCTATTTGTATCATACGCCTGTTTTTCTTGTAAAAATAAAAAAATAAAATATATATATTAATAACAATAATAATCCATTCACATATATAATACATTTTATAAAGAGATAAGCTTAACCCGCATTGAAAATGCGATTTCATTCTGGAAATAAAAAAATTTGTTAAGGAGTTCGTTGGTACAAATTTGCATGGATCGAACCAGTTGTGGGAAATGTATACACTTAAAAATTTACTCTATAAGATTAATGTATATTCATTTGCATATTTTAATTATAAAAATATGTTAAAACTCAATATAATTTTTCTTAATATAATAAATATTTTTTCCTCTCAGTCGCTTCATAGCTATTATCCTTCTTTGATGGATAAATCAACCACAAAAGAAATTTTACTTAAAATACCTCTATTGTTAAAAATAAATCGTGCTTAATTCCGAGTAATCCCTTGTTATGCATATTTTTTCCCTTTTGCGTTTTGAACTTTGAAATTACTAAAGTCGTTTAAAAGCAAGTATTTGAATATCTTTTATTCTTTTATTATGTGCTTTTCTCTTTAATGGAGAACATGAATGGAGATGATAAAACTTAGGAAATCGTATTAATGCATGTATTAACAATTATACACTATAAATGGTGAATGCTGAAACAACTTAAATGATAGTTCTAAAAATTTAATAATTTTAAAATTGTAAAATTTAGTAAAATAGTAAAATTATAAATTCAGAATTCACATTTATTTTTACATGTTAAATAGTCATATCCTGAGTGTTTAAAAATGTTATATAAATATAAGTGTTTAAATGTCTTTAATCCTTTTCATTTTTTCTTTAATGGGAAGTAAGAATATAGAGAATTATAGATGGAAAAATTTTATTAATATCTTTCATAACAATCATACTACACGATGAATATAGGCTGCCAAAGCACTTAAAAATATAGTTTTAAAAATTTTAAATGCTAAATGTTAATTCAAGACAAAAAATGTTTTAAACTGAAAAAGTAATATAAAATATTTAGATACTGATCATACAAAAGAATTGTATACTGCTTAAAATATTTAATGGAGTTAAAAAGTGAAATTCTTCATTTGAAAATTCAAACATTACCTTTATATATATATATATATATATATATATATATATATAAATTCGACATTTTTTGATTTCAAGTCGATTTAATTGTTTGTGAAAATTTATCTGTGTTTAAAGCAAAATTTTAAATATTTATTAAATAGGTTTTTAACTATTTTAATACTTAAAGTTATGTTTTTAAAATTATTTTTAAATCGAAATATTATTCTTTGTTATTTTCACATTTCATATTGCTGATAATATATATCAATAAAACAAATTGTTTACGTACATTTGCATTAATTTTGCAATGTACGCTTAAATTCAGTATGATTTTTTTTTTTTTTAAATAAAGAACAAATCATGATTTATTAACGTATACAAATTACAAATATTTTTAAACTGTCGATAACGTGAAGACGTTATGTTTAGTTTACATTGGTATGTTTCATGAATTTAAATTATGTACAGTCAGAGAGAGAGAGAATAAAAAAAAAGAGAGAGAGAAAGCCTCTTCCCGATTAACTTCACCGCAAATTATCGTAGAAATCTGTGACTGGTGCCGGTCAATTTGTAGTGACGTCTAGCTATTAATGTAATTGTTAATTTTGCTTAGGGGTCGCCAAAATATTAAAATTTACCTCGACTTCATTTTTGATTAATAACACATATTTTCGATTACATATTCGAATTTCTGAGATCAGGGTGGTTTGGAAAAAGTTATGGTTTATATACTGTTAATAAATTCGTGATAGGGTTACAAACGAAAATATGTTAGGGGTTCATTCCTACATAAAAAAAATTTAAATTAAAATCTCACACATAAAAGTATTATATACATTCAAATAACAAACAGAAAAGAAATATGACAATTTTAAATGTAAGTTAAAATAAAGTAATGCTAATTGCCGAAACGTCAGTGGAGGCCCTCTGTTGAGACTCAAAACGGTTTTGGGCTGTGTCTGTGTGTCTGTCTGTCGCGCGATAGCGGCCGCAAAAATAGCACTATTGACTTGAAATTTGGTACACATGTTCATGAGCGCCACGAAATCAGCTGTATAGTTTTTGGTATGTATTCTATTTGTAGTTCGTATACAGGGACATGCCAAAATTTTTCTTATCATTACGGCCTATGGGAGCAATTTGTATGTATCGCAATAGCGGCCACAAAAATCACGCTATTGACTTGCAATTTGGTACACGTGTTCATGTGCCCCACGAAATCAGCTGTATAGTTTTGGGTGTGCATTCCATTTGTAATTCGTGTACAGGGACACGCCAAAGTTTTTCTTATCATTACAGCCTATGGGAGGAATTTGTATGTACCGCGATAGCGGCCACAAAAATCACGCTATTGACTTGCAATTTGGTACACATATTCATGAGCCCAATGGAATCAGCTGTATAGTTTTAGGTGTGTATTCCATTTGTAGTTCGTGTACAGGGACACGCCAAAGATTTTCTATCATTACGGCCTATGGGAAGAATCTGTATGTACCGCGATAGCCACCGCAAAAATCAAGCTATTGACATCCAATTTTTGCCGAAACGTCAGTGGAGGCCCTCTGTTGAGACTCAAAAGGATTTTGTGTTCCGTCTCACAGTGGATCGAACCAGGGATAGAGATAAACTTAAGGGCTCCTTTGAACGACCCCTTGCCGCTCTGAGTCTTCCGGTTTCTGCTTGTGATGTCACCGCGCTGACTGGAAAGAGGAAGAAAGAAAGTTTCTTATCTCAAGACTGGACCGGAGAAAGATATATTTTAGCACAGTATTCGCGGTGTGTTAATTCGTTGTATTTTAATGTTATTTTAAATTTTAGAGATTTTTTAGCTTATTTTCACTTTACTGAAGTTCACATAATTGGTTAGAATTAAGTTTTTTTCGAAATGTCAGTGTGTGCAATAGCAACTTGTAAGAACACCCACAAAAACTCTAAGGGAAAAAATATTATCTTCCACGTGTTCCCTAAAAGAAATAACGAACTATGCAAAGAATGGTTGCAGAAATGTCATCGAAATGATCCTCTAAACGTTAAAAATGCAAGAATTTGCAGTGAACATTTTACTGAAGAGGATTATGAAGATGATATGAAAAATAGATTACTTGGACTGCCTATTAGAAAAACTTTGAAGCCCATTGCTACACCAAAAATAAATATTCCAGGAGTCTGTAATCTAGAGAATAATTCTCCTCGTCAGGAAAGGCAGAAAAAGCGGGAAATAATTGTCAGTGCCTTAGATACTTTAAAAAATATCAGTCCTAAAAAAGGCAGCGCAAATCAATCAGAAGAAAATATAACTATCTGCAATGACTGTTCTTTACTGGATGAAAACGTGAAATATTTAAAACAGAAATGTGAAACACTAGAGAAAAAACTACAAAACAGCAATGCAGAAAAAGCTAAATTTAAAAAAATGTTTCATCAAAGAATAAAAAGATTGCAAGAGTGCAGGAAAACCTATTTGGCGAAAATTCGAGAGCAAAGAAATGAAATCTTAAAACTAAAGTCAAATTTAAAGAAAACGAGCAACTTAGACAGTAAAATTAAAAAGATTTTCACAAAATCTCAAATAAAAGCGTTAATGACTGATTCTCCGAACATGAAATGGAAGGCCGAGGATATTTCTTGTTGTATTGCATTGAGATCTCTTTCAACGAAAGCATATGACTTTTGGAAATAGGACTTTTGGAAAGATAGGAATTCCCTTGCCAAGTGCTAGTACTTTGAAGCGATGGTGTGCAAAAGTATCATGTGAGCCAGGATTGCAAAAGGACATTTTAAATCTTATGAAAATAAGTTCAGAAAATTTGAATGGCCTTGAAAAAATCTGTGTGCTCACCTTCAATGAGATGCATGTGGCTTCTGATATATGCTATGATGCCGGGCTAGACCAAATACTTGGTCCATATAAAAAGGTTCAAGTGGTTTTAATTAGAGGCCTTTTTTCTAATTGGAAGCAACCTGTTTTTTACGACTTTGAAATTCTAATGGACAAAGAGCTTTTATTTAACATATTGAAAAATTTAGAAATAATTCAAATCGATGTGAAAGCCATAGTTTCCGATTTAGGAGGGTGCGGCACTCTCTGGAAAAATCTACAAATAAACGTAGATTCAAATTATTTTCTAAACCCAATTAGAACATCTTCGAAGATTTTTGTTTTTGCTGATATGCCCCATTAAGTTAAATTGTTACGAAATCACTTTTTAGATTCAGGCATAACTTTGGAGGATGGAACCGTCTTAAATTCAAAAATAATAGAAGAGGTACTGAGTAAAGATACTGGAGAGATTAAACTATGCTACAAGCTTAAACCTTCCTATTTATTAGTGAAAGGAAACGATCGGCAAAAAGTAACACCAGCTAAAGTTTTATTTTCTGCCACTACAGCCAAGGCAATCTTAAAATTTACAGGAGACAAGAAAGCTCATGATTTTTTTAAACTAATAGGTGATTTTTTTGATGTAATGAACAGCAAGACTTTGGAACCACCTGCTGGGAAAGATATGAAGGCTGCTTTTGGCCATAAAAATTATTTTCTGGAGCAAAAACGTGTTCTTAACGAAATGATGGAAGTTATTGAAAAAATGAGAGTAAATGGGAAAAAAAATCTTTTGCCCTTTCAAAAAGCAATAATTATTTCAATTAAGTCGCTAGTTTCTTTGTTGGAGGACATGAAATGTATGGGAGTAAAATACATACTAACAACAAGATTGACCCAGGATGCCTTGGAAAGTCTCTTCAGTCAAATTAGAGGTCTCGGTCGATTTAATGATCATCCAAGTCCTTCAGAAGTTATTAAAAGATTTAAACACCTTTTAATGGCCAATAAACTTCCAAATCTTTCTTCAAAAATATGCACAGGCGCGCACAGTGCAGAAGTTAACTGTTATTTAACTGCTGAGCTTTTAGAGAAAGCGTTTGAAAATGATTTTAGAACAATTTTATCAAATCAAACTGAAAATGAAAACCCAAGATGAAGCTGATAACATAGATGATATGATGAAGGTATTTGACTCTATGCCTTTATCGTGGGACATTGATTTTAATTCAGAAGGACAAGAAATCAATCCTCAAGAAAAGGAAGGTTTGAGCTACATTGCAGGATTTGTTGCATTCCGATTAAGAAGCATCGATCCAAGTTTAGGAACTCCTTCCTCCCAAGTTGTGAACTTTCCTAATGACACAGACTGGATAAACTTACTATCAAAAGGGGGTTTAATTGTGCCGTCAGAAGCATGGATTAATGTGTGCGAAGAATTTGAAAAAATTTTTCAAAGTGCTCACGGAAAGTTTTATAGAAAGACTAAAGGAGTAATTAAAGAACTTATTCAAGAGCTAGAGGAACGTTTTCCAACAGTTCACAAAAAGGCAATTCGTTTGTTCTGCCGCTTAAGGACATTTATCAGAATACGTCATTTAAATAGAAATCGACCTATGACATCGAAAAGAAAAGCCGCACATAGATGCAAAAATGGATTGATTCAAAGAAAATGA